>ML791334.1:583272-609926 GCA_009831015.1 Picea engelmannii
TCATATATATATATATATATATATATATATATATATATATATATATATATAATGTTCAAAGTTATGTTATCAAGCTCTGCACCCAGAACTAGAAAACCATTAAACTTTACCCGAAATCCAGAACTGAAAACCAGAGGTTATCATAAACAATAATTCCAAAATATATTATTCTAAATCAAGTTTAAGTTCAAAATATATATGAAAATCAAGTTCAAAATTATGTTATCAAGCTCTCCACCCAGAACCAGAACTAGAAAACCAGTAAATTCTACCCAGATGTAGAAATCCAGAACTGAAAACCAGTAAACTCTATCTTGATAAAGCCAATTGGATAAAAATATTTAAGAATCCATATATATATATATATGAAGAAATAAAAAGCCCACATGCAGGTGAAAATAATTTGATATTGTTAAATCTAGTTCGTTTGATTGATTTCAAAGTTTTTAGGGTAGTTGGGAGGAGACATCCAAATAATCCACTCAACTAAAAGTTAGTGTAATCTAGGAAGAATACTATTTCCAGGTAATTCTGACTACTTAAATAACCTTAAGTTGTTGTTTCTTAGCCAAAAATTAATCCTGTAAATCACAAACACACTAGCAAATAAAAAAATACCTTCATATCAATATATAAGATACCAAGTAAGAAGAAACAAAACACAACTAACATTATGCTTAACAGAGAAATGAATATCAAATTACATATTGCTTAACAGGGAGATGAATATCAAGTTATATATCTATAATATATATATATAGATATAGATATAGAATTATTTTAACCTAAGGTTGATTTTTCTTTTCTGAATACCAGGTAAGAAGAAACAAAGCACAACTAACATTATGTTTAACAGGGAGATGAATATCAAGCTATATATCTATAATATATATAGATATAGAATTATTTTAATCTAGGTTGATTTTTCTTTTCTGAAAATTTGAGATTTTCTTTTAAGTTGATCTTTTCTGAATTTTCAAATCCCAGGTTATGCTTGTCATTCATTTCTATTTCCAGAATTAAGGACCCAACCCATTTTTTTGGCCGAACTTACAAATACCAATAAAAAGGTAAACTCGTATATGATAAAAAAAAAAGCCCAACGGAGTGGTTACCCAGAACTTCACAAAAGGAGTCCATGCTTGTTCAGATTATTGGAAGAAAATCAATTCAACTCTGAACAGAAATCATGAAAATCTTCATATAGCTCGAGTCTTACTTACATTGACAAAGCAGTCATGAAAATGCAGGCGAAGAAGAGAGGCGGCCATGCGTGCCTCCTGAGCTACGGCCCTTTGAACTCCAGCGAAAACAATGGTTTCAGCCTGTGGACAAGTCCATAGATAGAAATCAGGCCTTAATGATCCACGAAAGCTTGCTCTCGTGCTTACCCATGCAGACATCATTGTTAAAACGAAGTAAAATCTCAGAGCAGCAGCCATGGTAGAGCTCCTCTGCATGACTGGAAAATACAAGAGATTTTTTTGGTTGGCCGAGAGGTGACTATGATTAGTTATTATTTTTTTCCCTTTTCTCTATGAGACTGGTTGTGTGGATGAGTCTGTACGAAAATAACCATAAGATACACGTGTCAACCTGTCATGTGACTTCTTGGTATAGCTTCTGAAATATGAAGTAGGTATATTTAGGTATACAGCAATGAATATGATTGTTGAGATGCCTAGAGCTCTTTATTTATATGAATATTTCCATAACTTGGTCGTTGCATGGTCTGAGAGTTCCCCAATGTCAGGGATCTGTTCACACTGGTTGCCTAAGCACTTATGAAACTGAATAGATGATGAGAGCAGGTTTCCTGCTCACAAATGATAGAAGCAATCATTCAGTCTGATTATACATTTCTCACAAATGCTAGAAGCAATCATTGGCTGGAGATTATACATTACCCATTCAAATGTGTAAACGTTATCTTTATTAAAATTAAAGTTTCAAGTGTGAACATAAAATATAGAAGAGGACAATTAAAAATGTAAGTAGTTACATTTTTATCCAATATTTAGTAAAACCTAATGAAGTGGTTATCTTTGTCTAAGACCACCATATCCTTTGTTTAAGATCATCATAGTGTTTTGGTTTAGGTACCAAGACGAAGAACAATGTTATCCACACTGACCAAGTTGTTGGGCATCTTTCCAGAATTATTGTTGTGACTTGTCAAAATGGAAATTGAAAATATCATTGTCTAAGACCACCATATCCTTTGTTTAAGATCATCATAGTGTTTTGGTTTAGGTACCAAGACGAAGAACAATGTTATCTACACTGACAAGTTGGGACATCTTTCCAGAATTATTGTTGTGACTTGTCAAAATGGAAATTGAAAATATTCTTGAAGTGGTCTAACAACATTATCTTGTGGGCTATTTCCTTAAAAGTATTATTAATATACTATGTATATTAAAAAAAAATTGTTAAAAGTTGAGATTAATAAGTAAGTGAGTATTTAATATGTTAAATGGGTGTAGTTTAATTAGTTGGGGTGGTTCTAGTCTCATCTATGTGACATGTTGCTCTTTGTGAGCGAAATATTCTCTAAATACTTGATCCTCCTATATTCTTAGGATTTTGGGGTATCTAACATAGAGAATGAATATATGTAAGAAGTGTATTTTAAATGGAGAAAAATATACATCATGGAAGTGATCTACTTGACCCTCTGAATTTCGAGGGGGATACCTAATATAGAGAATGAATATATGTAAGAGGTGTATTTTAGATGGAGAAAATTATACAGCATTATAGTATTGTCCATTTTATCAAAAGAATTATAAATATACTATGCATATGAATCTTTTGTTGAAAGATGACACTAACACTTAACTAAGTAAGAGATGTATTTTAGATGGAGAAAATTAGACATCATGTACTAAGTCAATTATTGATAGTATATCATCTTCTATTATTTATTAAATATCATATTATTCACCATCCACCATTCAATAGACACAATGAAAAGAACTACCAATAATTAACTTAATACATAATACATATCACTTATACACCTTAAACTATTACTTTATTCTAAATTAAATATCATCCACTTATATTTATAAGTTGCCAATTTAGTACCCATTGTCAAAATTGATGGCTGAAGTAACATCAGCTCCAAAGAATTCAACCCAAGTCGCCTTCTTCATTTGTCATGGGGTTGTTGGCCTATGGCATTAGTTGCTTTGGCCTTTTGCTAAAAGTAATTTATTAAAAAATTATATTCTCTTAAAGTCGATAAAGGAATGTTTTTTAAATGTGGATAATGGTGTGTTTTAGTGTGAAAAGTAAGATTGGAGTTGGACAACAACTTTTAATGATGAGTGATTTTATTTTTTTTAATAGTATTCAATAATCCGAAATAACCGATAATATACATGACAATTTTGTTTTTTGTTTTTTTTTAATATTTTAAAAACACTTGCACAATCTCATCACCTGCCCGAATAATCTCTAGATTTTTTGGCACTTTTATTTCCCACTTAATTTCCACCAAAAACCCTCACCACGTTGAAAACTGCTTAAAGTGATTCCCAATTTGTAGATTCATTTAGTCTGGAATGAATATATTAAGTTTATATATCATATATGGTAGAATTAACCGTTGAATACTTTACATAGCGGGAAGGTGAAAGATCTCAGACGAGAGATTATGTCACGAATTTCACAAATTACAATCTACTGCCCTTTATCCCATTTCTGTTCAAGAGAAGTTGAACAACGTTGGAATTTTATGGATGTAGAAGTAAAACAGTTTATTTTTTAGTCTTTCAATATTTCCTTTTAAGTCGCGAGTCTTTGTGTAGTTGCAAGTATTTCGTTTATTAAAAAGGATGACTTTGAATTCAATGAAGATATATGTTCACATTGTTATCAATTATGAGAGGCATTTTGTTATTTATTTAGAATTGTAATTTATATTTAGTATTTTATTTAATCCTGGGTGTAGGGAAGTTGGTGATGAAGTGTGTTGTTAAGGCACTCTTTTATGTGAAGTATTACCTTGTGTGTCTAGTATGGGGTGTTAGCACTCTGTAAATTTTGTTTGGCTAATAGACAAACGACAGAGGTAACTGTTTCAACCAGCTTTAGAGCTGGGCACTAGCTTGCTCAGCTCAGAGAGTGCTCTCTCGTGTCACTTGATATTTCTTTGGCAATCAATGGCTAGGTTTAGTTTGTTTTGGGGGGTTTTATAAATTTGTTGGCAAGGAAGGGGAGGGACACTTAGGGCTATGGAGTTGAAATTCTGAGAGTGAATGAAAACAATGACTAGCCGATAGAACTCTCCAGAGGATAAAGGTTAAATGAGGTGATGAATCTGAGTTATAAATTGTATTTATGCAGAGTGTAAGAAGAAGGAGAAAACAAGTAACTGCATCAGAGCATTACTGAAATGAATTCTGAATTGGTTAGGAAGAAAATCACACAATTTAAATTGCTTAAGCCGAGAGCATCATAAGATGAATTCTGAGCTTTTAACTATCCAATTTAAACAGAAGAAAGTGCAGACAGAATTAAAGAACACAGAAAATGCATACAAGGAGAGGAGACAAAACTCACATCACCATCATTAGAATCTTTGCATAGAGATTTCAAAATCTTCTGCATATGTATTCAATTCAGCTCCAGAAAATTACAATAGAGTTCAGAACAACGAGAATCGTGCCCTTGCACTTCTGCCAACCCTAATACATACGTATATCTTAACATTTATACAAAAAGTGAGTCCTTTCGTTTCCAAACTGGTTACAAATAAAGAAACGTTTCATTTGAAAACCGTTTACAAGAAAAAAATAGGCTTCAAAACGCCACCTGTAATTCTCAAAACGTAATAGTGGTGTAAAATATGAGAACGGTTTTTGTATATAAGCTCATTATAAAAAAAAACTCTCGGTTTCTCTAAATTCATCTTGAACTGGTCGTAACATGTGCCGCAAAAACATGTCTCGAACAGAAAATCATGAAAACTGAAAAATAGGGTTTAAATATTTATTTGAATCTCCCAATTCGTGACACATGTGCAAAATCTGGGGGAATTTTTTGTATATAAACTTGTCTTGAGTAAAAACCTTTCTCGGTTTTGTGAAATTTTTCTCCATCTGTTCGCGATCTGCATTTTAAAAAGATGTCTTTCGACAAGAAAATCTTGAATCCAGAAATATAAGGTTCAAAGATTTCCTCGATTCTCCTAGTATGTAACAACTATGAGAAATATGGGAGAGGTTATTATTATTTTTCCTGTGATGAGTAAAACTCTCTTTCGGTTTCTCAAAATGTGCTCTGGTTTGCCTGGAATTCACCTTGGAAGACAACCGATCAAAATTATGTGAAATCTGGAAACTGAGACTTGAAAACTGATATGCGTGAAACTGATCGAATTCATCTGCAAATGGTATAACCCCCAAATTACTTTCGATAACCATTTATCGACACTTTTTGTAGCGCTTGTCTTTCATAAATTTTGGGAGTGTGAGGGAGTGGTTTTAAAGTGACCCACCTTTCGCCACATAATGCACCTGGTGGCGCCACGTGGTCCCAAGCCAAAACCATGGTTTTCTTTTTGGCTTGCTTTTAAGAATTAACCTCCACGCTAGTTCCCCGCCCGAAATGATCCTTGGTCATTGATCTGTAGCACCCATGATCTGTGACCCATCGGGTCCCATCAGCTCTGCACTCTCGTTAGCTCTAGCATCCTCCCGCTTTATTTGGCCCTGTATTCCAGTTTATCACACTTCCACATTATTTTAGCACCTCGCTAAGTATCGAAACTTGGATTCCATATAAAAATTGTTGTAGTGATAACATGGGGCATTGTGGGAACACCTGGAGGTTATAGTGGTAGAGTCACAAAAAAAAATATAATATATAATTTGAAATATTGGAAGGAAGCAAAGGTGTGGAATAAGCTTTGTACACTAATAACATGATTTCTTAGGAAAACCCTTTCGGGAGAAAAACCCTACATTTTAAAACACACTCAATGGATTATTCAACTACTAAATAGTTACAATAGAGAGTCTTTGTGCTCTCAACGAGAGTGTTTTTCTCACACAGAAAACCCTTTTGGCAGAAAAAGCTCCACACTTTAAAGCACACTCAATGTATTATTCAACAACTAAATGGTTACAATAAAGAGTCTCTATGCTCTCAACAAAAGTGTTATACATCAACATAAGGATTTTGGAGAAATTTTGGTAGTATAACAATGAGCTAAAACTTACACATTGTTTTCCTCCAACCTTAGCACTAAATAAGTAGGCATAACAAAACCATAAACCATTTATAGTTTTCCAATTCTACATACTTGAAACTACCAACAAGTAATTGGCCAACTCTTCTTTCTTACCATTCATTGCTTGCTAGTACTATGCATTTATTCCCTGCCACTAGTCAATAGGTATTCCATGTTATTGCTATGCATTTATTCCCTCCCATTTTTCTACATTTATTCCCTACTATTGCTCAACAATCATTACCTTCTCCACTACGGGAATGAAAGGTGTATGACACACATGTTCCAACATTTTCCCACTTGTCATATACTTTGCATGAGTATAAAGGAGAATGCATCAAATTGTGAGATAATTGTTAGAGGCCATATTGATCCAGATGGATATCGGTGGCCACCCACCTTTTCCAACTGGCTTAAAACAGCTTTCTGACATTTTTGGCAATTTACTATTTTTAGCAGTTTTTACTTCCAGGGCCATTTTGAGGGCCTAAATGAAGGTTTTTCGGTATCAAGCTCCTCAATGATAGTTGAAGGCATGATTGAGATACAAAAATTAATCTCCTCGACGATACCTTTCCAACGAGTTATCACACGCCTAAAACGGAGATCATATGCAAAAGTTACGACCCCAGGAAGTTGATGTACTAGCTTACCCAAATGAGGCCCACATGACTTTTGGCGCTTCATCTCCTAGGGTTAGGTTTTTGGATGTCTAGGGTTTTTGGCATTCTTGCTTATTGTAAAAATTCCTTCAGAGCCTCATTGTAACCTTCTTCTTTCGAATGATCACTACCTTCACATCTCTTCTCAGAGATAAGCCGCCACCATTCCAGCAAGCTTGTTTCCGCTGCATTTTACAGTTTCAGCTTATTTCGTTATTGAATAGAAAACTAGTTTTACTGTATCTATGTTATTTTCTGTTAAGCACCTGTTAATAATCTGTATTCATTTCGTTCTGCTCATAAAATCCAAATCAGTGGTATAAGAGCGGTCTACTCCTTGTCGTCTTAATGCATGTCCCCAACGAGGTCGGAGTACAAAGAGTTGGGTCTCGAGCTTGTTTCTCTTGAGGACAGAAGCTCTCGCACGCCCAAGCGACCTCCCATGGCAGAAGAAAAGAAAGATGAAGGGACAGGAGATCCTTTCAAACTGTTGATTGAGGAATCCCTCACGCAACAGAGGAACGAGATGATGGATAGTTTCGTGCAAATCCTTCAGCAACTACCAATAGGCGATGCATCTTCTTCGAACAGAGGCTCCGCCCCCTTCAAGGTACAAATAAACTTTGATATTCCTATATTTGAAGGTCAGATAGACGCATATGCTATAGACAAGTGGTTGAATCTACTAGAAGGGTATTTTTCTGTTCATAAATTTTCGAATAGGGAAAAGATTACTTTTGAGCTCCTCAAAGTCGTTCCCCATGTCAAAGATTGGTGGGAAACTTTCTGTGAGCAAAAGGAAACAAAGGAAACCTCATTATTTTCAATCACAGCCACCTGAGAATCCTTCAGGGATGCTATTAAGGAACAATACTACCCTGTCGAAAGTTATGACGACCTGTATACCAAATGGACCACACTGGGGCAAGAAAGAGACCAAGCAGTGCCAGATTTCACAAATATCTTCCATACCTTGCGCACCAAGTTAGGTATCAAAGATTCGGAGTGACATCCGGTGCTCAAGTATTGTGGTGCTCTTCATAGATACATCCAGACTGAAATGGAATTTCTAGACATCTCATCCTTGAGCACGGCCTACCAATATGTCGTTAAAATCGAGCAAAAGCTCAAACAAAAGATGTGGCAATTTGGGCCTGGGAACCCCTCACAACAAAAGCCAGGAAAGAGCGGCCCCAACCCACCGAACAAAGGACAGAGAAAAGATGGACAGTATCAAGACAACCAGTACAAGCTGCAAGCAAAGAAGGACACTGGAAAGACAAATAAAGATACCGGGAAGTGGTGCGACTTTCATAAGAGCCCTTGGCATAACACTACTGACTGCCGCTCAAAGCAGTCGTTGGTGGCCAAAGTGAAAGCCTCTGAATCAGATGCAGATTCTGACTTCGAGACAGAACCAAAAAGGGGAAGACGAATAATTGACGCGGAACCCAGTGCCACCGTTGCTACCACCAAGCTCCAGCCTGGTGAACCAGACAAGCGAGAAGAAGGAGAGCGCCTCTTCCATTCACAGATGTGGGTAAAATGCACCCCACTGCACTTCATCATTGATAGCGGTAGCCAGAAGAACCTCATCTCAGCAGAGGTCGTCAAGCGGCTCACCCTGCCAACAACGTCGCACCCACAACAATACACCATTGGATGGCGCCGCCAAGGAAGCGATCTTCGTGTCAGCCAATAGTGTTGACTCTTATCCGGCATCAAGCCCTTCAAAGATGAGGTATTGTGTGATGTTTCTCCTCTCAAAGTTTGTGATGTTCTTTTGGGCCAACCGTATTTATGGAAATGTCATGTTGTATATGAGTCTAGGCCTCGTAGTATTATTATTACTTTGAACAGGAAATTGTACAGGATACCCGAGGCAGTCCCACCTAGTGTTATTTCCTTGATCTCTGCTAAGCAATGCAGGAAGGTCATCTAGCAAATGGGGAAGTTTTTCTTCTTCGTGACTCGCTCTCAGAATAAGAGAAAGAGCGTAGCCACATCCAAGGTCTCTGCGGCCGACCTCTCCACACAACAGAAGCAAGTAGATAAGGTCGTGGAAGAATACTCGGATATCTTCTCCTCACCTACAGGGGTACCTCTGCACTGCCAGGTCAAGCACCCCATCGATCTGACCCCCGGAGCACCACTGCCCAATGGGCCAGTCTATCATCGCTCTTTGTTAGAGAATGAGGAGATCAAGCGACAAATCCAAGAACTGCTCCACAAGGGGCACATCTTCCCCAGCTCATCACCTTGCGGGAGCCCAATCGTGCTGGTATAGAAGAAAGATGGAACCTAGTGACTCTGTATTGATTACCGGGCTCTGAATGTCAGAAACCGATACCTGATTCCCCGAATCGATGACCTCCTTGATCAACTCACGGGGGCCAAATACTTCAGTAAAATTGATCTGAAGTCTGGCTACCACCAGGTCCCGATAGAACATATAGATGTATGGAAGACCGCCTTCAATTCAAAGGAAGGACTTTTTGAATGGTTGGTCATGCCTTTTGGTTTGACAAATGCTCCAGCCACTCTCATAAGGATGATGGACGATATCCTACGACCATTCACCAATACTTTTGTAGTGGTGTATCTGGATGACATTCTAATTTACAGCAAGACTTGGGCCGAACACTTGCAGCATATTCAGCAGGTTTTGCACACCCTATGGTAGCAACAGCTATACGCCAACCTCGAAAAATGCTCCTTCGGCATGGACAGGGTCCATTACCTGGGCTACATCATTGATCAGCATGGCGTACATGTGGATCCAGCCAAGATCCAAGTCATCCTTGACTAGCCAGCACCAACAACACTCACTGAGCTTCAGAGTTTCTTGGGACTTGCTAATTTCTACCGTAGGTTCGTGTTGGGTTTCTACCATATTACATGCACCCTCAGCCAAATAAACAGGGGTGGTGGTAAGGAAAAATTTGCATGGGGCCGGTCCCAACAACAAGCGTTCGATGATTTGAAGCAGCGCTCAACCCCAATACTTTCACTACCGGACCTGCACCATCCCTTTGAGATCGAGACATATGCTTCAGACTATGTTGTGGGCATCGTTCTCACTCAGCACGGCCACCCCGTGGCCTATCATAGTGAGACACTATCTGATACTATCCGTAAGTACCCTGCTTACGACAAAGAAATGTACTCCATTGTGAAAGCATGTCGCCAGTGGAGACATTACATTCTTGGGAAGGAGACAGTCATCCACACCGATCATAAGCCACTACAGTTCATGTAGACACAGGGAAAACTACAGAATGATCTCCATCAAAAGTGGTCCACATACTTGAAAAAATTCCACCTCAACATCAAGTATAAAACAGGAAGCACCAATCGTGTCGTTGATTGCCTCAGCAGACCGCCAGTCGCGGCACTCACCACGGTGCTAGACTCTTACGGCCATAAGACATCTGAATGGCCCCAACTCTATGAGACAGACCCTGACTTTTCTACCACCTACCAAATGTTGGGTGCAAATGCAGTTGTCGATAATTTCCATCTTCAGGATGGGTTGTTGTGTCGTTTGGGCCATATCTGTATTCCATCAAGTGAGCGAGTGAAGATGATCTGGGAATCCCACTACAGTCGAGTGGCAGGACACTTCAGCGTTGAAAAGATAGTGGCGATGCTACAGAAACATTTCTATTGGCCGAAACTTCGACAGGAGGTCGGCAAGTATATCAGGTCTTGCACTGCCTACGCTATTGACAAACTGACCACTAAGAAATAGGGACTGTACACCCCTCTTCCTACTCCTGACAGGCCATGGGAATCCATCTCAATGGACTACATGTCAGGCCTCCCATCCACCAAGTGGGGAAATGACTGTGTTTTTGTGGTTGTTGATCGCTTTTCTAAGATGGCGATTCTGGTTGCCTGGAAGAAGAGCATCACAGCAAAGGCCACTGCCAAGCTCTTCTTTGAATGAGTTTCGGTACATTTTGGAATCCCACAAACCATTGTATCAGATCGGGATAGTCAATTTTTTAGAACATTCTGGTCGAGCCTCTGGTCACTACTGGACACCAAGCTCACTAAATCCACGGCCTTCCACCACCAGACAGATGGCCAAACCGAGGTTGTAAATCGAATGATTGTGCATATCCTTCGCATGTATAATTCAAAGAACCCTCACACATGGGATGAGAGCCTTACCTATGTCTAGCATAGCTACAACTGAGCCTTGCATAGCTCAACCGACCACAACCCCTTTCAAGTGGGGTTGGGATTCCAACCATTGGGTCCCATAGATGTTGCACTTCCCCTTACAGTCACCTCGGTTGACTCATCTCCTACTCCAACTGAAGCTGACAAAGCCACTCGGTTCATTAAGTGGATCCAGTACATCCGCCAACAGGTTTAGGATATCCTACAGAAGTCCAATGACAAGTACAAATAGCACCATGATCAACATCAAGTGCCACATAAGTTTCAGGTGGGCGACAAAGTTTGGTTGCACTTGCAGAAAGAATGCCTTACAGGACCCCATCGGAAGCTTCGCGCACTCTGTTATGGATTGTACACTATCACCAAGGTCATGGGGGATAATTATTTTGAGCTCAACATTCCTTCTTTCCTTGGCCTGCACCCAGTGTTCAACGTGGATCCCCTTCGCCCTTATTTCCCACCATTATTGGACACCTCAGAAG
This sequence comes from Picea engelmannii, assembly GCA_009831015.1. Taxonomy (NCBI): domain Eukaryota; kingdom Viridiplantae; phylum Streptophyta; class Pinopsida; order Pinales; family Pinaceae; genus Picea; species Picea engelmannii. The sequence goes on from ML791334.1 coordinate 594,846, forward strand.
TAGCAGAACAGCTAACACCAACAGAGCTCAACCCCGACTGCATACAACCGGCATCCAATGATCAGATTGTGGACAGACAGATCAAAGGCACTCAGCAACAAAGGATCCATCTTTATCGAGTCATCAAAGCAGGGCAGCTCCTGCACCAAGGCAAGTGGCTCACCCGGGGCCAAATTCAGTAGAAATTTCCTCATCTAATGGGGGACCTCAATGCAATGGAGACCATTGCTTACTAAAGAGGGAGGATTGATCCATATGGATATCGGTGGCCACCCACCTTTTCCAACTGGCTCAAAATAGCTTTCTGACATTTTTGGCAATTTACTATTTTTAGCAGTTTTTACTTCCGGGGCCATTTTGAGGGCCTAAATGAAGGTTTTTTGGTATCTATCTCCTCAACTATATCCATAGCCATTATTGAGCCCACAAAATGAATCTCCTCTATGATACCTTTTCAACGGGCTATCACACGCCTAAAACGGAGATCGTATGCAAAAGTTATGACCCCGGGAAGTTGATGTACTAGCTTACCCAAACGGGGCCCACATGACTTTTGGTGCTTCATCTCCTAGGGTTAGGCTTTTGGATGTCTAGGGTTTCTGGAATTCTTGCTTATTGTAAAAAGGCCTTCAAAGCCTCATTGTAACCTTCTTCTTGCGAATGCGCACTGCCGTCACATCTCTTCTTAGAGATAAGCCGCCACCATTCCAGCAAGCTTGTTTCCGCTGCATTTTACAATTTCAGCTTATTTCGTTATTGAATAGAAAACCAGTTTTATTGTATCTATGTTATTTTGTGTTAAGCACCTTTTAATAATCTGTATTCATTTCATTCTGCTCATAAAATCTAGATCAGTGGTATCAGAGCGGTCTGCTCCTTGTCGTCTTAATGCATGTCCCCAATAAGGTCGGAGTACAAAGAGTTGGGTCTCAAGCTTGTTTCTCTTGAGGACAGAAGCTCTCGCAAGCCCAAGTGACCTCCCATGGAAAAAGAAAAGAAAGATGATGGGACAGGAGATCCTTTCAAACTTTTGATTGAGAAAGCCCTCACGCAACAAAGGAACGAGATGAAGGATAGTTTCACGCAAATCCTTCGGCGACTACCAACAGGCGACGCATCTTCTTCAAACGGAGGCGTCGCCCCCTTCAAGGTACAAATAAACTTTGATATTCCTATATTTGAAGGTCAGATAGACGCATATGTTGTAGACAAGTGGTTGAATCTACTAGAAGGGTATTTTTCTGTTCATAAATTTTTCGAATAGGGAAAAGATTACTTTTGCGCTCCTCAAAGCCATTCCCCATGTCAAAGATTGGTGGGAAACTTTCTGTGAGCAAAAGGAAACAGAGGAAACCTCATTATTTTCAGTCATGGCCACCTGGGAATCCTTCAGGGATGCTATTAAGGAACAATACTACCCTGTCAGAAGTTATGACGACCTGTATACCAAATGGACCACACTGTGTCAAGAAAGAGACCAAGCAATGCTAGATTTCACAAATATCTTCCATACCTTGCACACCAAGTTGGGTATCAAAGATTCGGAGTGACATCTTGTGCTCAAGTATCGCGGTGCTTTGCATAGATACATCCATACCGAAATGGAATTTCTAGACATCTCATCCTTGGGCGTAGCCTACCGATATGTCGTCAAAATCGAGCAAAATCTCAAACAAAAGACGTGGCAATTTGGGCCTGGGAACCCCTCACAACAAAAGCCAGGAAAGAGCCTCCACAACCCATCGAACAAAGGACAGAACAAATATGGACAGTATCAAGACAACCAGTACAAGCCGCAAGCAAAGAAGGACACTAGAAAGACAAAGAAAGATACCGGGAAGTGGTCCGACTTTCATAAGAGCCCTTGGCATAACACTGCTGACTACCACTCAAAGCAGTCGCTGGTGGCCAAAGTGAAAGCCTATGAATCAGATGCAGATTCTGACTATGAGACAAAACCAAAAAGGGGAAGACGGATCATTGACACAGAACCCAGTGCCACCATTGCAACCTCCAAGCTCCAACCTGGTGAACCAGACAAGCCAGAAGAATTAGAGCGCCTCTTCCATTCATGGATGTGGGTAAAAGGCACCCCACTACATTTCATCGTTGATAGCGATAGCCAGAAGAACCTCATCTCAGTAGAGGTCATCAAGCGGCTCGCCCTGCCAACAATGTCACACCCATAACCATACACCATTGGATGGCTCCGCCAAGGAAGCGATCTTCGTGTCAGCCAACAGTGTCGACTGTCATACGGCATCAAGCCCTTCAAAGACAAGGTATTGTGTGATGTTTCTCCTCTCGAAGTTTGTGATGTTCTTTAGGGCCAACCGTATTTATGGAAACGTCATGTTGTATATGAGTCTAGGCCTCGTAGTGTTATTATTACTTTGAACAGGAAATTGTATAGGATACCCGAGGTAGTCCAACCTAGTGTTATTTCCTTGATCTCTACTAAGGAATGCAGGAAGGTCATCTCACAGATGGGGAAGTTTGTTTTCTTCGTGATTCGCTCTCAGAATAAGAGAAAGATCGTAGCCACATCCAGGGTCTCTGCAACCGACCTCTCCACACAGGAGAAGCAAGTAGATAAGGTCGTGGAAGAATACTCAGATATCTTCTCCTCACCTACAGGGGTACCTCTGCACTGCCAGGTCAAGCACCCCATCAATCTTACCCCCGGCGCACCGCTGCCCAATTGGCCAGTCTATAGTCACTCTTTGCTATAGAATGAGGAGATCAAGTGACAGATCCAAGAACTGCTCCACAAGAGGCACATCTTCCCCAGCTCATCACCTTGTGGGAGCCCAATCGTGCTGGTATAGAAGAAAGATGGAACCTGGTGACTCTGTATTGATTACCGAGATCTGAATAAAATCACTGTCAGAAACCAGTACCCGATTCCTTGAATCGATGACCTCCTTGATCAACTCACGGGGGCCAATACATCAGTGAAATTGATTTGAAGTCTGGCTACCACCAGGTCCTGATAGAATAGATAGATGTATGGAAGACCGCCTTCAAGTCAAAGGAAGGAATTTTAGAATGGTTGATCATGCCTTTTGGTTTGACAAATGCTCCAGCCACTTTTATGAGGATGATGGACGATATCTTGCGACCATTCACCAATACTTTTGTAGTGGTGTATCTAGATGACATTCTCATTTACAGCAAGACTTGGGCCGAACACTTGCAGCATATTCAGAAGGTTCTGCACACCCTGTGGCAGCACAAGCTATATGCCAACCTAGAAAAATGCTCCTTCAGCATGGACAAGGTCCATTACCTAGGCTACATCATTGATCAGCATGGCATACATGTGGATCCAGACAAGATCCAATTCATCCGTGACTGGCCAACCCCAACAACACTCACTGAGCTTCGGAGTTTCTTGGGACTTTCTAATTTCTACCGTAGGTTCGTGTTGGGTTTCTCCCATATTGCATGGGCCCTCAGCCAAATAAAGAGGGGTGGTGGTAAGGCAAAATTTGCATGGGGCGGGTCCCAACAACAAGCATTCGATCATTTGAAGCAGCACTTGTGCTCAGCCCCAATACTTTCACTACCGGACCTACAGCATCCCTTTGAGATCGAGACAGATGCTTCAAACTATGTTGTGGGCGTCGTTCTCACTCAGCACGGCCACCCCGTGGCCTATCATAGTAAGACACTATCTGATACTGTCTGTAATTACCCTACTTATGACAAAGAAATGTACTCCATTGTGCAAGCATGCCACCAATGGAGACATTACATTCTTGGGAAGGAGACAGTCATCCACACCGATCATAAGCCACTGCAGTTCATGCAGACATAGGGAAAAATGCAGAATGACCGCCATCAAAAGTTGTCCACATACTTGCAACAATTCCACCTCAACATCAAGTATAAAACAAGAAGCACCAATCGTGTCGTTGATTTCCTCAACAGACCGCCAGTTGCAGCACTCACCATGGTGCTAGACTCTTGCGGCCATGAGACATCGGAATGGCCCCAACTCTATGAGACTGACCCTGACTTCACCACCACCTACCAAATGTTGGGTGCAAATGCAGTTGTCGATAATTTCCATCTTCAGGATGGGTTTTTGTGTCATATGGGCCATATCTGTGTTCCATCAAGTGAGTGAGAGAAGCTGATCTGGGAAGCCCACTACAGTCGGGTGGCAAGACACTTCGGCATTGAAAAGATAGTGGTGATGCTACAGAAACATTTCTACTGGCTGAAACTTTGACAGGAGGTCGGCAAGTATATCAGGTCATGCACTATTGCCAAACTGACCACTAAGAAACAGGGAATTCACCTTAGAAGACAACCGATCAAAATTACGTGAAATATGGAAACTGAGACAGGCCATGGGAATCCATCTCTTCCTACTCTTGACAGGCCATGGGAATCCATCTCAATACACCCCTCTTCCTACTCTTGACAGGCCATGGGAATCCATCTCAATGGACTACATGTCGGGCCTCCCATCCACCAAGCGGGGAAATGACTGTGTTTTTGTGGTTGTTGATTGCTTTTCTAAGATGGCGATTCTAGTTCCTGGAAGAAGAGCATCACAGCAGAGGCCACTGCCAAGCTCTTCTTTGAACGAGTTTTGGTACATTTTGGAATCCCACAAACCATTGTATCAGATCGGGATAGTCGATTTCTCAACACATTCTGGTCGAGCCTCTGGTCACTACTGGACACCAAGCTCACCAAATCCACGGCATTCCACCCCCAAATAGATGGCCAAACTGAGGTTGTAAATCGAATGATTGTGCATATCCTTCGCATGTATAATTCAAAGAAACCTCGCACATGGGATGAGAGCCTTACCTATGTCCAACATAGCTACAACCAAGCCTTGCATAGCTCAACCGGCCATAGCCCCTTTCAAGTGGGGTTGGGATTCCAACCATTGGGTCCCATAGATGTTGCACTTCCCCTTGCGGTCACCTCGGTTGACTCATCTCCTGCTCCAACTAAAGCTGACAAAGCCACTCGGTTCATTGAGCGGATCCAGCACATCTGCCAATAGGTTCAGGATATCCTACAGAAGTCCAATGACAAGTACAAACAACACCATGATCAACATCAGGTGCCGCATAAGTTTCAGGTGGGCGACAAAGTTTGGTTGCACTTGCAAAAAGAATGCCTTACAGGACCCCATCGGAAGCTTCGCCCACTCTGTTATGGACCGTACACTATCACCAAGGGCATGGGGGATAATTCTTTTGAACTCAACATTCCTCCTTTCCTTGGTCTGCACCCAATGTTCAACATGGATCTCCTTCGCCCTTATTTCCCACCATAATTGGACACCTCAGAAGTAGCAGAACAGCTAACACCAACAGATCTCAACCCCGACTGCATACAACAGGCATCCAATGATCAGATTGTGGACAGACAGATCAAAGGCACTCAGCAACAAAGGATCCAGCTTTATCGAGTCGTCAAAGCAGGGCAGCTCCTGCACCAAGGCAAGTCGCTCACCCGAGGCCAAATTCAGCAGAAATTACCTCATCTAATGGGGGACCTCAACGCAATGGAGACCACTGCTTCCTAAGGAGGGAGGATTGATCCAGATGGATATCGGTGGCCACCCACCTTTTCCAACTGGCTCAAAACAGCTTTCTGACATTTTTGGCAATTTACTATTTTTAGCAGTTTTTACTTCCGGGGCCATTTTGAGGGCCTAAATGAAGGTTTTTCAGTATCGAGCTCCAAAATGATATCCAAAGGCATCATTGAGCCCCCAAAATTAATCTCCTCAACGATACCTTTCCAACGGGCTATCACACGCCTAAAACGGAGATCGTATGCGAAAGTTACGACCCTGGGAAGTTGATGTACTAGCTTACCCAAACGGGGCCCACATGACTTTTGGCGCTTCATCTCCTAGGGTTAGGTTTTTGGATGTCTAGGGTTTTTGTCATTATTGCTTATTGTAAAAATTCCTTCAGAGCCTCATTGGAACCCTCTTCTTGTGAATGCACGCTGCTGTCACATCTCTTCTCAGAGATAAGCCGCCACCATTCCAGCAAGCTTGTTTCCGCTGCATTTTACAGTTTCAGCTTATTTTGTTATTGAATAGAAAACTAGTTTTACTGTATCTATGTTATTTTGTGTTAAGAACCTGTTAATAATCTGTATTCATTTCATTCTGCTCATAAAATCCAAATCAGTGGTATCAGAGCGGTCTTCTCCTTGTCGTCTTAATGCATGTCCCCAACGAGGTCAGAGTACAAAGAGTTGAGTCTCGAGCTTGTTTCTCTTGAGGACAGAAGCTCTCGCACGCCCAAGAAACCTCCCATGGCAGAAGAAAAGAAAGATGACGGGACAGAAGATCCTTTCAAATTGTTGATTGAGGAATCCCTCACGCAACAGAGGAATGAGATGATGGATAGTTTCACGCAAATCCTTCGGCGACTACCAACAGGCGATGCATCTTCTTCGAATGGAGGCGCCGCCCCCTTTAAGGTACAAATAAACTTTGATATTCCTATATTTGAAGGTCAGATAGACACATATGTTGTATACAAGTGGTTGAATCTACTAGAAGGGTATTTTTTTGTTCAGAAATTTTTCGAATAGGGAAAAGATTACTTTTGCGCTCCTCAAAGTCGTTCCCCATGTCAAAGATTGGTGGGAAAATTTCTTTGAGAAAAAGGATACAAAGGAAACCTCATTATTTTCAGTCATGGCCACCTGGGAATCCTTCAAGGATTCTATTAGGGAACAATACTACCCTGTCAGAAGTTATGACGACCTGTATACCAAATGGACCACATTGCGGCAAGAAAGAGACCAAGCAGTGCCAGATTTCACAAATATCTTCCATACCTTGCGCACCAAGTTGGGTATCAAAGATTCGGAGCGACATCTGGTGCTCAAGTATCGCGGTGCTCTGCATAGATACATCCAAACCAAAATGGAATTTATGGACATCTCATCCTTGGGCACAGCCTACCGATATGTCGTCAAAATCGAGCAAAAGCTCAAACAAAAGACGTGGCAATTTGGGCCTGCGAACCCCTCACAACAAAAGCCAGGAAAGACCGGCCCCGACCCACCGAACAAAGGACAGAGAAAAGATGGACAGTATCAAGACAACCATTACAAGCCGCAAGCAAAGAAGGACACCAGAAAGACAAAAAAAGATACCGGGAAGTGGTGCGACTTTCATAAGAGCCCTTGGCATAACACTGTTGACTGCCGCTCAAAGCAGCCGTTGGTGGATGAAGTGAAAGCCTCTGAATCAGATGCAAATTCTGACTCTGAGACAGAACCAGAAAGGGGAAGACGGATCATTGACACGAAACCTAGTGCCATCATTGCTACCACCAGGCTCCAGCCTAGAGAACGAGATGAGCCAGAAGAAGGAGAGCGCCTCTTCCATTCACAGATGTGGGTAAAAGGCACCCCACTGCACTTCATCGTTGATAGTGGTAGCCAGAAGAACCTCATCTCAACAGAGGTCATCAAGCGGCTCGCCCTGCCAACAACGTTGCACCCACAACCATACACCATTGGATGGCTCCGCCAAGGAAGGGATCTTCGTGTCAACCAACAATGTCGACTGTCATACGGCATCAAGGCCTTCAAAGACAAGGTATTGTGTGATGTAGCTCCTCTCGAAGTTTGTGATGTTCTTTTGGGCCAACCGTATTTATGAAAATGTCATGTTGTATATGAGTCTAGGCCTCGTAGTGTTATTATTACTTTTAACAGGAAATTGTAGAGGATACCCGAGGCAGTCCCACCTAGTGCTATTTCTTTGATCTCTGCTAAGCAATGCAAGAAGGTCATCTCATGGATGGGGAAGTTTGTCTTCTTCATGATTCACTCTACGAATAAGAGAAATATTGTAGCCACATCCAGGGTCTCTGCGGTTGACCTCTCCACACAACAGAAGCAAGTAGATAAGGTCATGGAAGAATACTCAAATATCTTCTCCTCACCTACAGGGGTACCTCTGCACTGCCAGGTCAAGCACCCCATCGATCTGACCCCAGGCGCACCGCTGCCCAATGGGTCAGTCTATCGTTACTCTTTGTTAGAGAATGAGGAGATAAAGCGACAGATCCAATAACTGTTCCACAAGAGGCACATCCACCCCAGCTCATCACCTTGCGGGAGCCCAATCGTGCTGGTACAGAAGAAAGATGGAACCTGGTGACTCTGTATTGATTACCGGGCTCTGAATAAAATCATTGTCAGAAACCAGTACCCGATTCCCCAAATCGATGACCTCCTTGATCAACTCACGGGGGCCAAATACTTCAGTAAAATTGATCTGAAGTCTGGCGACCACCAGGTCCCGATAGAACAGATAGATGTATGGAAGACCGCCTTCAAGTCAAAGGAAGGACTTTTTGAATGGTTTTTCATGCCTTTTGGTTTGACAAATGCTCCAGCCACTTTCATGAGGATGATGGACGATATCACACGACCATTCACCAATACTTTTGTAGTGGTGTATCTGGATGACATTCTCATTTACAGCAAGACTTGCGCCGAACACTTGCAGCATATTCAGCAGGTTTTGCACACCCTGCGGCAACACAAGCTATACGCCAACCTGGAAAAATCCTCCTTCGGCATGGACAGGGTCCATTACCTGGGCAACATCATTCATCAGCATGGCGTACATGTGGATCCAGCCAATATCCAAGTCATCTGTGACTGGCCAGCCCCAACAACACTCACTGAGCTTCAGAGTTTCTTAAGACTTGCTAATTTCTATCGCATGTTCGTGTTGGGTTTCTCCCATATTTCATGGGCCCTCAGCCAAATAAACAGGGGTGGTGGTAAGGAGAAATTTGCGTGGGGCCGGTCCCAATAGAAAGCGTTCGATGATTTGAAGCAGCGCTTGTGCTCAGCCCCAGTACTTTCACTACCGGACCTGCAACATCCCTTTGAGATCGAGACAGATGCTTCAGACTATGTTGTGGGCGTCGTTCTCACTCAGCACGGCCACCCTATGGCCTATCATAGTGAGACACTGTCCGATACTGTCCATAAGTACCCTACTTACGACAAAGAAATGTACTCCATTGTGCAAGCATGCCGCCAGTGGAGACATTACATTCTTGGGAAGGAGATAGTCATCCACACTGATCATAAGCCACTGCAGTTCATGTAGACACAGGGAAAACTGCAGAATGACCACCATCAAAAGTGGTCCACATACTTGCAACAATTCCACCTCAACATCAAGTATAAAACAGGAAGCACCAATCACATCATTGATTGCCTCAGCAGACTGCCAGTCACAGCACTCACCACAGTGCTAGACTCTTCTGACCATGAGACATCTGAATGGCCCCAACTCTATGAGACAGACCCTGACTTCACCACTACCAACCAAATGTTGGGTGCAAATGCATTTGTCGATAATTTCCATCTTCAGGATGAGTTGTTGTGTCGTCTGGGCCATATCTGTGTTCCATCAAGTAAGTGAGTGAAGCTGATCTGGGAAGCCCACTACACTTGGGTGGCAGGACACTTCGGCATTGAAAAGACAGTGGTGATGCTGCAAACATTTCTACTAGCTGAAACTTCGACAGGAGGTCGGCAAGTATATCAGGTCTTGCACTGCCTGTGCTATTGTCAAACCGACCACTAAGAAACAGGGCCCGTACACCCCTCTTCCTACTCCTGACAGGCCATGGGAATCCATCTCAATGGACTACATGTCGGGCCTCCCATCCACCAAGCGGGGAAATGACTGTGTTTTTGTGGTTGTTGATCGCTTTTCTAAGATGGCGATTTTGGTTGCCTACAAGAAGAGCATCACAGCAGAGGACACTGCCAAGCTCTTCTTTGAACAAGTTTGGGTACATTTTTGAATCCCACAAACCATTGTATCAGATTGGGATAGTCAATTTCTCAGCACATTTTGGTCGAGCCTCTAGTCACTACTGGACACCAAGCTCACCAAATCCACGACCTTCCACCCCCAGACAGATGGCCAAACCGAGGTTGTAAATTGAATTAGTGTGCATATCCTTCGCATGTATAATTCAAAGAACCCTCGCACATGGGATGAGAGCCTTCTCTATGTCCAGCATAGCTACAACTGAGCCTTGCATAGCTCAACTGGCCACAGCCCCTTTCAAGTGGGGTTGGGATTCCAACCATTGGGTCCCATAGATGTTGCACTTCCCCTTGCGGTCACCTCGGTTGACTCATCTCCTACTCCAACTGAAGCTGACAAAGCCACTCGATTTATTGCACAGATCCATCACATCCACCAACAGGTTCAGGATATCCTACAGAAGTCCAATGACAAGCACAAACAGCGCCATGATCAACATCGGGTGCCGCATAAGTTTCAGGTGGGTGACAAAGTTTGGTTGCACTTGCAGAAAGAACGCCTTACAGGACCCCATCGGAAGCTTCGCCCACTCCGTTATGGACTGTACACTATCACCAAGGCCGTGGGGGATAATTCTTTTGAGCTCAACATTCCTCCTTTCCTTGGCCTGCACCCAGTGTTCAATGTGGATCTCCTTCGCCCTTATTCCCACCATTATTGGACACCTCAGAAGTAGCAGAACAACTAACACCGACAGAGCTCAACCCCGACTGCATACAATAGGCATCCAATGATCAGATTGTGGACAGAGAGATCAAAGGCACTCGACAACAAAGGATCCAGCTTTATCGAGTCATCAAAGCAGGGCAGCTCCTGCACCAAGGCAAGTGGCTCACCCGGGGCCAAATTCAGCAGAAATTTCCTCATCTAATGGAGGACCTCAACGCAATGGAGACCATTGCTTCCTAAGGAGGGAGTATTTATCCATATGGATATCGGTGGCCACCCACCTTTTCCAACTGGCTCAAAACAACTTTCTGACATTTTTGGCAATTTACTATTTTTAGCAGTTTTTACTTCCGGGGCCATTTTGAGGGCCTAAATGAAGGTTTTCGGTATCGATATCCTCAATTATAGTTGAAGGCATATTGATCCCCCAAAATGAATCTCCTCGATGATACCTTTCCAACGGGCTATCACACGCCTAAAACGGAGATCGTATGCAAAAGTTACGACCCCGGGAAGTTGATGTACTAGCTTACCCAAACGGGACCCACATGACTTTTGGCTCTTCATCTCCTAGGGTTACGTTTTTGGATGTCTAGGGTTTTTGGCATTCTTTCTTATTGTAAAAATTCCTTCAGAGCCTCATTGTAACCTTCTTCTTGTGAATGCGTGTTGTCGTCACATCTCTTCTCAGAGATAAGCCGCCACCATTCCAGCAAGCTTATTTCCGCTGCATTTTACAGTTTCAGCTTATTTCGTTATTGAATAGAAAACCAGTTTTACTGTATCTCTATTATTTTGTGTTAAGCACCTGTTAATAATCTATATTCATTTCATTCTGCTCATAAAATCCGGATCACATATAAAGGCCCATAGACTCACAAAACCACTTGAATTTACCTATGCTCACTGGTTTAGTCAATGAATCTGCATCATTCTACAAAGTGTCAACTTTATATAGCATCACATTTTCATCCTCTACCATGTCCCTAACAAAATGGTACTGGATATCTATATTCTTTGTCTTCACATGAAAGGTTGGGTTCTTAGCGAGACAAATGGTATTGTTACTATCACATTGAAATGCAATATCTCTCTAACTTATCCCTACTTTTGAACCTGGTTTCAAAATTTAAATTTCCTCCTTACAAGAATGAGTAGATGACATATACTCTTCTACTATAGTGGACAAAGTGATGACAACTTGTTTCTTTCTCATCCAGCTTACTGCTCTACCAAAAAATCGAAACCTCTATCTGCTCCTAGAGCTCCTTCTATCACATCACCTACCCAATAAAAATCCACATAACCATGTATATCCACTGAGTATGGATCCCCTAAAACATCAATATGATAGAAAATGGAATATTCATAAATACCTCACAACTACTTGAATAGCTTCTTCATTGTAGTCCAATGTCTATGTCTAGGATTAGCCATGAATTAGCTCAAGACTCCCACTAATAAATCAAACTACCAATTTCACTAGGATAAGGAACATAAGTCATATCCTCCATCTATGTGGGTGTTGTAGGACACTTTTCAACTAAAAGCTTAGTTCCCACAAAAATCGAAACATCTAATGGTCTACAATTTTCTACGTGAAAACGTTGTACATAGAGCTTACACACTTATTGTAGTTTAACGAAATATTTTTGTTTTCTCTATCTCTCCTAATGTTCATTCCTAATATATATTTTGTAGCCCCCAATTCCTTCATATCAAATTATGTTGAAAGTTGAACTTCAAATCACAAACCACATCCTTATTATTACAAAAAAATAACATATCATCTACATATAGAGTGATAACAAGGAAATGACCACCATATTGTTTGTAATACACACAGTGATTTGATTTTGATCTCATAAATCCCAATCCCAACGCAAAAGAATCAAACCTTGGTACCACATTCTAGGAGACTATTTGAGACCATATAAATACTTTTTTTAACTAGCAAACCAATGACTCTTGACCTTTTTCAACATAGTTCTCTAATTGTGTCATATAAATTTCCTCCTTCAAGTCACCATGTAGGAATGGTGTGTTCACATCTATCTATTATGTCTCCAAATCAAAGGTTGGTGGTACGAGTAATAGGAACCTAATAGATGTTAGCTTAGCAATTGGGGAAAAGATCTCAACAAAGTCTATCCCCTCAACTTGGCAATATCCTTTTGCAACCAACCTTACCTTTTATTTTTCAACATTTCCTTCTAAATTGATCTTCTTTTTCAGCATCCATTCACTTCCAATGGGTTTTTCTTCATCAAGAAATAGTACCAGTCCCATGTATCATTCTTTCTAAGTGAATCTATTTCCTCATACATTTCCAATCTCTAGGACTCCTTATCCTCCATCACCATTTCCCCTTTCATAGTTCTAGGCTCATCGACGTTATCAAAAAAAACAAATATACATCTAAAATTAGAGGGACTATAATTATAAATGTTTGGTTTCCTTCTTTGTTGAGTGGACCTCCTTAAATTTTGAGGTGGAATTTCTTCCTCCTCTTCTGAACTCTCTGAAACCCTATTAGGTTCCTACCCTAACCTCCCTACTTTAGGCTACATAATATTTATTTAATTTTTGTATGCATCCATCCTCTTTGAATAAGGCCCATTAGATAGTAGTGGATAGTTACTTAATGTAAAAGGGTCCACTTTATAAGTCCCACTAGGTAGTTGGTGCCTATTAGTGACAGGACCACGAGTAGTTAGGGTTTTTGCTATGTAAAATCTATTTAAAGAGATATGAAACTTTGGAATATTTGTCTTATGTTTTGTATTAGGAGCCCTTCTTAATGGAAGGTCGACACACCTTAAGAGGCAAGTAAACATTGTATTCTTTTTCATATTATTAATAAACAAGTGTTTTTTTACAGATATTATCTTATTGTCTATTGCTTCTAGGTAATCTACAATTTTATTCTATTTATACATGGTTGTGTTCCAATTTTCAAGGGTTAAAGAACATCACAATTGGTATCATAGCTCTTTCATGAGCCAGCATGCCTCCAAATTTTAGTATATTTTTTTCATCCTAGAGACATGTTCTGACATCTTTAAATAACATAATGATATGTCATTCACTAGGTAAAATTGTGGTTGGGGAAAAATACACACAGTAAATACAAGTGGAATCATGTTGTTGGAAACCCTTGTAAACCATGTTGGTACCCCTTCAAGTAGTATCGCATCAGACAACACCTATATACAGAATCTCACTTCCATGTACCTTCATGTTTATTGGAAGTCCCCTAGGTATACCTAAAACCAACCCTAGATGAATCAATCAACCTTCTTGTTGCTATAATACACTAAGAACAACACTTGGGGATATTACTCTCTAGTACTTGGGTAGTCGGTTCATATGGGTAAGGGTATGGTTGAGCCTCCTTAGTTAGCGCCCTAAGATAGTCGAGTACTACTATTGGATTTTGCAAGTATATCAAAGAGTTATAGCACCTAACATTCATTTGTCTCTAGGACCCTTCAAACCCTAAATTATGCAGTCATCCAGTGAAATCCATACATATTTTCATCCAAAACGAATTGGAATATTTTGTCACCTTAGTAATAATCAGTCGAGAAAAATACTCCTACAGGAGTAGTACTCAAAAAAACAATTGGGTGCCACATGCACCATTATGGGAGACATGTCTCAAAAGATTACTTGCATCATTCTTATTGTGGAGGTATACCTCTTAAATAACTATTTTCGGATGGACATGACAATATATCGATTTGGGGTATATCTAAAAATACTCCTTTCAAGCTACTAGTTGTCGCAGTGAGATAAGTGGAGAATAACACTTCCAAAAAATATTTGGTGGTCCCATGGTTCAAACTTGCAACATGGCCAACTCAAATAACCAGCAAAATATCCCACCAAATTATAATCAACAACATACCCAACCTACTTAGCACATACAACTAGAAGACAAAGTGGCTAATATTGAGACTCCAATTGAACTTGTGAAGGAAACAATGAACAAAAAATATATCATATTGAAACTATTAGGTGACCACTTGGGTATCTAGGTAGGAGATTCAAACATTGATCAAACCAAAGAGGAATTTACCATCCCTAAAGTACATACTGCACACATGTTTCAAGATAATCGCTACCCACACTTTCAAGATCACAATTCATGGAACCATTTTCCAAATTTTGACATGAACAAATTTGATGGGTTGGACCCCTCGAGGTGCTTACCCAAATGGAACATAATTTATATCTCCATGGAATTACAAATTACCTACAAAAACTAAACATAGGGGTATTATATTTGGATGTTGAACGTTGGTAGTGGTGACAATGATATAAGAAGTCTTATAAAGGCTACATTTCCTAGACCCAAATTGTGCAAGTACTTTATGTTCATTTTGAGCATGACAGTCACCATTTGGGATGCCTGAAAAAATTAAACCAAACAAGCAAAGTTATGGAATATATCACCACCTTTAAGAAATTGGCAATTTGTACAGAGGGTCAATCTAATTTATTTTTTAAATAATGTTTCATTAGCGGTCTCAATGATG
>ML791334.1:612250-646183 GCA_009831015.1 Picea engelmannii
AAATTATTTGACTGCAGTTTAGGTAAATCCACATATGAGAAAGAGATGATGGCCATCCTACATGTCGTAGATACCTAGCTCCCATACCTCATCAGAATTGTCCTTAAAACAACAAAAAATATGATATTTAGTTCTAAGAAAATATACCCATGTCCTTCTAGAATAATCATCAATGAATGATATATAATACAAAGACTTAGAAATTGAAGGAACTTTGACTGGACCAAATACATCATAATGAATTAAGTCCAAAAACCCACAAGATTGAGTCCAACAACTACAATAAAACATGGTTTTGTTTTGCATATATGCAATGCTCACAAAAATAAAATTCAAGAGTATAATCATTCAGTCCATCGACAATAATTATGTTTTTTTAAGGTCCTCCTTCCCTTCTTACCTATATGGAAAAATCTTTGGTTCCATAACATTGTCTTCTTTACAGGTAACTAGCTTTCTAAAGAAATAGATTGTTTAGGTACCCAAAAAACATGACCATCAAAAGTATATATAGGTTCTAATTGTGAAGGTATAGATCCTATATATCTCTCCACTACAAAAATTGAAGAGCTAATACATGTAAGAGTGCATGTGTCAAGTTGGAATAGTACCCACATGAACACCCTTAGCAATCACCATAGCTCATTGAAACATATTACTCCCTTTATCAAATAAAACAACCTACACACCTGCATCATTAAGTGTTCTTAATCATAGTAGGTTTTTTTCTAGACCCAATATGTATAAAACTCCACTAATCCCCTTTACTCTACCATTAGGGAATATGATCAAGACTCTAACCTGGCCAACTATGTTGAGAGGAGAGTCATCGTGATCAAGGTATATCATCCCACTATCATATTTCTCATACACCGTGATGTAGCCACAACAAGTCCCATGTTTCTATAGGCCCTCACAAGCCAAATAAATAGGGCCCCCTCTAAATTTACATTAAAATACCTAGATTGTCTACAATTCGACCTCGCTTATTCTTACTCGATCTACCTAGAAAGAAATTTGAATTGTTTGAGGGCACTAATATTTGAGGAACTCACGCAAGCCATACATTATTAAACCAATTATTGATGTCCATACCCTCATTCAGCACTGAGACATTTGAAGAACTTTCTATGGTCAAACAATGTTTTGGCACCCCAACAATAGTTTAATCAACTGCCATATTTCCCATTAGATGTTTGAGACTGAGAAGGTGGCATAGATTTTATGGTGATGCATCCCAGTTAACCAACATCTCCCAAAACCATCTATGGTCTATTCATAACAACGTAGTTTTGGAAGCAATTCAAACCTCTTCTATCAAATCTATGATCAAGTGGAAATGGAAATATTTCTCTACTATCATGATGTCTCTTCTTAGTGATTAAAAGTTTGGAATTTTCAATACTTTAATTTGGGGTTTGATTCTCCCTACCTTACCAATCCATCATGTTTTGTCGATGTACCATCATATTGATTTCTCTTTGAACCAAATGACTATGGGTTACCTTTCCTATAATCAATTTTCACCAGTTGATATGAATTTGATCACAACAATCACACAAACTGTCTACTCAATCATTGATTTTCCCAATTATCCCCATTAGAAGAAGAGAAGGTAGTTTAATATAGAAATATCTTTATTTAAATCTAATTAGGAAGGGATACTCTATTCTAWCCAACCCCAACTCTCTAACTATGTGGGATGAATYAGATACTCTACACAAGATATGACCATTGTMACAAGACCACAGACCTCTTTCATGTATGTCGAACCTAAATCTCATGATATCTTACATGGCCTCCACATTCAAGTAACAGTAAAAGACTAGGGTTGCGGCATTAATATTAAATTAGGATAAATAACAAAAAAAAAATTCCTTATATCACATTGATGTGAGATCAATCTGGATGAACAKAGTTCAGTCAAATTGGTTGGATTGTAAATAGACATTGAAACAAATGGAAAGGTTTTATGAGAGATACGCTTATCTTTCCTCTGTCTATGCAAGATGATGAGACAATTGGAATGACACAAAACATTTGCTTACAAAGTAAGAACCTTTTGATACCACTAACAAGAAGTAAAGAAGATAACCCTGCAAACGAAAGATCAACAGGATCACCTCGAATGAGAGAGTAATTAATAAATCAGCAGTGGAAAATTTATGTTGCAATATCACAAGAACCATGAGCAAGGATACCTCGAATAATTTGCATTGGTTCGTGCCCGCAGAGGTGCAGCATTTTTCAAAACACTAAGTAACTCGAATGTACCTATTACTGCGACCTACGACCTATGAACATGACTATTGTTTTTTGTGAGTGCAAAACCTTGTGGAAGTTTTCGAAGAAGTCTAAGCCATAATCTTTCGAAAACCCGTGAACTCATAGGCCGCATAACTTTCCCCATTGGCCCCACTATAATAGGTCCCACCCTTTGTGGTACTTACATGTGTGGAATCACTTATCACGAAGTTGGTTGTACCATAAATTTTATTCCACCCCCACACCACAAACATATGTCTCTGAAACATCACAAAATCCCCTCCAAAACGCACTGCAAACAAAACCTATTTGAGAGTGCCCAACTAGTCATAGATTCAACCACAAATCTGCAATCCCATTTCAAAATAATCTATGTGGGTGAACTCTCACGATTTTCCCCCACATGAACACTAACATATGAAACCTTGTGATCTTGAAACCCCACAACCCGCGAAATTATGGAATGATTTCTCTGCAAGAAATATGGTTTGTTATTCATAAAGCATCAACTTAAGTACCTCAAACCTTCTCACACATGTATACACTGCTATTCTTCATACCAACAATAAGTGACATGACTGCACTTATACACGTATCACACAACTTGTCATATCACATGTATGAAATCCATGTAGAATGTGAGAAGTACAGAATAGTACAAGAAATATCAGACAGGAAAAGGATAGATCTAGATTAAATTAGTTATTGTAGTAAAAAGGATAATAACTATTTTTGTCTTTTCAGGACTTGTAAGATCAATGAAGAAAGCAACAAAGAGAGAGTAAGTTTATTACGATGCATAAAAATTGATGAACGATGGCCATATCCTAGGTCACAAGAGACACACAGGTTACAGACATTGTGAGGAGATATATCAAAGATGTGTGGAGGATTACTTGACCGGGAAAAATCAAATATTTCCAACTCATAGAAAAACATATAGACCCTGGATAATTAATAACAGAGATATCCTTTCAAATGGGAAAGAGCCAAACAGGATAGGATTACAACACTACTTCCTTATCTTCATGCCTCAAACAGGAACCATTTGAAACATTATAAAAGGAAACAAAGAGCATGGAGAATTCATTGTTTGGCAAAGAGATGGGGAGAGCACAAGCTTTCTTATCCATAATAGTATGAATAGTTTAGTCATTCTCCTATCTATTTTCATCGGTAGGAACTATTAGGATTCTATAGCGCCGAGCCAATGAGGAACTTCACTCGTTTTTGCAAACAGCAAATCACTTTTCAACAGAGAACGCAAGACGCAAATCGAGAGATGGTAGTAATGCATAGTTCACCTTAATATTTGTCCAAATCAAAATGAATAGCCAAGTCAGAACCTTGTTGCATGAAAGAGACATGCATTCATAGTTAGACATGTATTTGTGTTTCTAAAAGGGTACAGGTAGAGGGAATACTTTCATCTTCTTCTTTCTCGACTAGTTCCCCTAAACCCTTGTCACAGGTCTGCAAAACGAACAAGTTCACTTGTATTTGGCCATCATATGGACCAAACGTTTAGGGGGAAATCCCTTCACCCCCAAAGATTTACAATCTCTCACCTTCCCAAGGAGTATCATAATAGGAAGGAATATTATGTAATGATTTCTTTATGCTCCAGAAAATCCAAATAAAATGGGAATGGCAAGAGTAGGGAAGTTGTAATTGAACATTCATGTAATTAGGAAGGCCAACAGTCCTCCTGCAAGTATATAGGAAGTTCAATGCAACCTAAGGATGGGGGGGATGGAGAGCCGAAATTGGGTATTGTATAATTTTTTATCAGACACAAATACAGATAAGAAATATCTTTGCTTGTTGTTGTATTCCTAAAAAATAATTACTTCTTTGAAGGAGGATAATAGCAAGAATATTTATGATTCATTTATTTGATAGTGCATTGTTGGTGATTATTTTATGCAAATGTTTAACTTTGTCATTTTGGAAATGGTTATAAATGAATTATGAATTCAATTACAAGAACATGATTATGAAAATACACATGCAAACAAGTATCTGATATGATTTAATTTCATAAAATTGGAACTACTTATGTTTTGCACATTAAATTATATACATGTAATTGATTCTTCTATTATTAGAATAGGAATGGAGTTGCTCTTTAATTTAGGATTGCATTAACATATTATAATATCCATGCATTTATGACTTATCCTAGATTTGATTAAAAGTCTCTCTTCAGAGAGAAATTGATTTAGTTAGCGGCAACTAGGCCCATATACCGATGGAGGTTTCTATTCAAACGAGAGTGGGTATAATTAGGACCTGCCATCGGGTAATTCTCCCTCATGTCAACATTTATTTATTTTCCCGCGTCAAGAAAATGGTGCTAGAAGGAGGGCTAGAAGAAAAGTTGATCCCATTGAGTCTATTATGTTAGTTTTCTTAATTAGTATCCATGACTCCTTCCTGAATCCCTTTATGGAGATGCATTTTTGGTCCTATACCTCCCAACACTCCTAGAAAGATGATAGATCTCTTGTCATGAGTTAGATTATATGGTGAGGGACAAACGTCTTCCTATGAACATATTGTTCAGTTCTATTTGAACTATTATTCTTACAATATTCACCACGGAGGTGTTATCTACAAATTTTGTACCCTTAATTTCGAAGGTCGAGTAAAAGGTTGGTGCAAGACCTTAACAACCACTTCCATCCACACATGGGAAAAATTCACACATGATTTCCTAGAAGCCTTTCTGAATTACAATTGTGTTGAGTTGTGTGATGAATTACTCAACCTGAGGAAGAAAACATATGAATCCCCAAATGTATTCTCTTTGAGATTTAAACGTATTATATATAAGTTCTGTATATAAGACATTCCTCTCATCGATGATTTTCTCCCACATTTACTTGCCCTTTCTCATGAGAAAAATAAACTAGTTGAGGTTGAAACTAAAACCACCATACACATTAGCGATGAAAATACTTTTGACCTGGCCGAATAACACATGGTCGAACCTTTTTTTTACCCTGGGGCATCTTAATTTTACAAAGTGTATTTTTCCAGAGGAATATTATGCATCCTCTCACCCCTCTATATCCATGTTTCTCTCAAATACTGAAGATAAAATTCATGTTGAATATATTCCTCTTTCATTTTCCTCTGAAGATACTATGGGAGAAGTAGGTGAATCAAATAATGAGACACTTCAGGTTAAACCGATGGTTATTTCATGCTCTCTTTATCCTGATTCATCGCTGGTATTATAGGAAGAGGAGGGAGGGGATATTAAAAGGAAACCCAAGGGAAACTTCTATGACTTTGTAGATTCTCAACCACCTTCAGCAATAGATCAAGGGGAGTCCAATTCTAATCCTTTCGTTGGTGAAACTGAAAAATTTTCTCAAGATTTCATCCATGAAACTCCTTATGTCTCTCATGATGTTATCATTCTTCCTAATCCCTTTCCATATAGTATCACCCTTGACTTCTCGTGTTTCTTGAACCCTGATTACTCAATGTTTCCTCTCATAAATGAGGATCATCATTACAGAGAGGACTGTGTTCTACCTGTATACCTTACAGAAGGATGGGAAAATGGTGATTCTCAGGTCATTAATGGAATGGATGTAGATCCCTATAGTATCACCTCTTATTTGGGAAAATATATGATGAATTCAGTCACTTTCATGTATAATCCTTCTAGTTCCCTAACCGTGGTTACCCTAATAAATGTTGGACAAGAAAGTGTCTCCTAGATTTTCAAGTTATACCCTTGTTTTTCACAAATTAACGATTGTTGTGGACTGCCTCTATATCCTAATTCTAAGTACACCCCCAACAATTCCTTTCATCCTCTGGAGAAGAAATAAAACTTTTCTATTAAGGTGACGTGGAATGAGGAAATCGACATTCATCACATTGTACCTTCCCAGACGTGACCATTGGTTTACCCTCTTCAGGAGGATTTTGGGTTGGATCCTAACCATCATATTTTTCATCATTTGGATGTCAATGCCTTGAAATCAATACCTTCCATCCACATCATGTTTCCCAAATATATTGTATTCCAAGACCAAATTACCTGGTCACCAAGTCTACCCCTTACAGTGATATGTCTTTTCCTGGAGTGGTTTGTGAGTCTATTCTTTTAAACCATGTGGAGCTAGATTATTATGGTTTGATATGGGACATATGCATGCAAAAAGTGGAGCACAGTTTCTCCTCTTTTAAGAAGGATAACCTCTTACCCTATGTCCCTCTCCTACAACATGAAGTAAACATTATGAATATTGTTCATCACGACACAGGTTCCTATGCTTTCCAAATCTACATAACTAGACTCCCTTCCTAAAGTGATATCTTTCTTAGAGCCCGTATTTTTTATGAATACCCTGGTGATATTTATCATCGTTTTCACACTATGCTTAATGAAAACCCTAAAGAAACGTGGAATATTAATTTTACGAATAACTTGAATTATATGTACCAAATTTCACCCCAACATGAATAGGCCTTTCAATTCATACCTATGGATATTTTGGAAACTTATTGTTTCAATGTGTTTTCTGGAAATTATAACAATGTTATGTTTCTATTTCTCTCATGGGAAAACATCAGGTACAACCCTCAACCACAATGTTGTTCTCTCTCACACCAATATTATGATCCTTTTTCCATGCATATCAACAAAATTGGTGTTCGGTTCAAGCATCCTTTCTCACTTCATGTTCTTATACAAAATGATTATAATATCTTTGGCAAGGATATCAATGGTGTAATGTTATTTATATATTATTTGGTAACACTCCACTTCCAGATGCTAACTATCAGTGAATATATGATTGCAAGATTGAATTTGCTTGGATGGTTTCATTGACATTACATGTTTATTTAATCATATGCCAGACCATCATAGAATAGGAGTAGGGTAGAGTAGATTAGTTTGATTTATTTCATGCAATCTTGCTTTCATTCAACTATGAATTTAACTTCTTTTGTTGTACATATTGGCGCTTGGTTTCTTATTGTTCTATTTGGATAAGGCATCATCATGTATTTTAATTTTAATTAAGATGATTTCCATGAAGTTTCACCTGAACAAGGAAGTGAATAAGAAAGAAGATTGAAAATTCCCCCATCCTCCCCAGGGATGATTTCAAGGATGGAAATTTATTTTAAAATGTAGAAACCTTGGCGAATCTTACTAATCCTTCATATGTCAACTATAAATGTTTGACGATATTTTTGTAAAAATATTAAAATTTCTAAGTATTTTATATAGTTTTTATAAAATTTTGGCAATTTTTAAGGTAAAATAATTTTATCCTATATAATTTAGGTGGATCATTTTTAAAATAGAGAATCCTTTTTTTGGAAAAACCATGGAAAATTAGCCCATGACCGAAATTTAGCCCCTAAAATCATCCCTGAATTCCTCCCCTTTGAAGTAACAAAGAAATCCCTCAATATTTCCACTCGCTAAGATTCTTATCCAATCACAATTAATTTGTTCACAGTTGAATCCATGCAATATACTATGAGGAGGGATTAATATCTAAACATTTTGTAATCCACCCTGTGAATTTTGAAGGACATGTTTAAAGACTCACAGTCCCCATTACCATCTTCTCTTAAGGAAAAAATTTCTTCGCAATTCACTTTCATTCATATTTTTTCCTCTGAATAAATTATCCTCTTCATATACATTGGCATACCCAAATTAAGTCAATTATCATTGTTGAATCCTCTCTTTTCTCCTCTTACAAATTAATCATGTGACGATTGGTTTTCTTGACAATGCAGATCTTCCTCATTCTTACCCTGGCTAAAATTTTCTAAAGAAACAATGTAATTGCGTCATGGAATTCTCACTGTAGTGGTTGGTAAGCGAGACATTCAAATCTTGTAAAATCAATTTTGCCTTGATCTCATGATTAAACAATAAATTATTGTTTTAATACGAGGATATAACCAAAACGACCTTACAGTCATTTCAACCAGTGGATCTAGTTATTTTTCATATAAGCCCTTGGTTGAAGTTAGGATTATTTTGAAAATTATTCAAATCAACCAAGAAAAGCACTCTTCTCACAATGGTATCAATATTTATTTCCCCGAGTACTGGTCAGCTCACCTTTCAGCATAAAACATCTCAAATTACTCTTTCAAAGGTGAACTCAAATATTACCTTTTATTCATTAGCATCCTGGTATGAAAATATCTCTTCACAATCACTCAAATTCCTTAGCAGTTCCCTTCTCACCATAGTTCCCCGACTTTGGGATAAATAAATAAGGTATGATATACACTTATTGGTTCCCTATTGCAACTTTGATGTCCCATCAAAAGAGATACATTGGAAAGAGGCTCATTCATGTTCTGCGGTTAGAACATAACATCCCACTTGTATATGTAGAATCTTAATACCAGTGCATGATAACAACAAAATTTGAATCATATTGAAAAGGTTAACCCTTCTTAATCATTTTCTTTTGTTGTGAGGAATAGAAGGGAAGAACACTGAATTGTTGCATATTTATCTCCTTTAAATTTTGGGGAACTCAGGGAGTATTTGATTGAGTTTGTTGTTTATGCTTAATATACTTTCCAAGGGATTATTGATCCATCCTAGCTGAAAATTGAGTACCTTGAAACTGACCAAATCGAGTTTCAACCTTGGGAACCCATAAAATCACTAATCATTCCTTTGTTTCCAAAGAAAGGCCTAATTCCCAGTTAAAATAGGTCAAGAATGTTACGATATTTAAAAAATTAGGAGTTAGTTAAGATCTACTTGGTATAATGTGTCATTAGGTAAAAGTGTGTTTCTTAGTGTGTTTCTTTAGTATGCATTAGTATGCATTTTTATTTAGGAAATCTGACGGTCGCGATATGTTCCCGACATAGAGTGATATGACGGTTCATATTGTCCTCGATCTTAACGACCATTAATCTGTGGATTAACATCTAATTGTTCCATGATATATATTTAAAGAAGATGGAGGTTCATTTTCCGATGATCGATTGTGATAAACTCTGTTGTAAAATCTCTATGTAATCTTTTTCTTTTGCATTAATAAACTGATCCAAGTGGTCGCGTTGGTTGGCGCTGTGGATGTTTCCCCGTAGGGGTTTTACCATGTCAAAACATTAGTGTGTTGATATTTTATATGGTTGTGTGAGTGGCTACTGAAGGTGTTTTTCTTCTGTTGGAATACCTATGTTTTCGAACATGGTATCAGAGCATGTTTGAAGACCCACTCATGTTGTAGATTGAGATCATGAAGCCAAGTTGTCTCATATCCATTTTCTTTCATTTTTGTAAATTTATGGGTTGAGAGGATTGTTCCATTGCATCTGGAGCACTCATTTCAGTAAGAAATGTTTTTTGTTTCACTCGAAAAGGTTTATGTTTGTCCAAGATATGTCCATTTCAGTTAGATCTGGAGGTATAAAGCCTGAATACGCCTTTTTAAAATTTTTGCAAAGTATTATTTCGGTTTTATATTGTTTTTTTCCAAGTTGCTACACTTTTAGATCTGTGTATGCTCTTTTCCCCGTGTCCTTTGTGATCTCATAAAACCAAAAACATATAGTAAAATGTGCATTTTTCAAGTAAGCTAACCGAGATCTAACCCTTGTTGTCATCGAGAAGTGAAAACAATTTCTTGTATCAAAAGAGTTTTTTTTAGCACGCTCTCCAAAGTCGTCTTCCACAACAAAAACAACAACACCTCAAATCATCTTGCTAAACAATACAATATGTTTTTCTATCCCACTTGGTTAAAAGTTTCCTTATTAAGTAAGAGGTCTTGATTTCAAGTCTCTCTTTTTGTTACTTTTTTTTGAAAAAGTTCATTCTCCATTGTAAAGTGTATTTCTCTTCAAGTATAAAAGTGAATCATTGTAAGTATTTTTAATATTTTATTTTAGAGTTATTTATTTTTCATGCGACGTTATTTCATAAAGAAACTTACTTGTAAAAGTGAGGGAGGGGTATCACCACCACGTGATTCTTTGGTTATCGTTTATGCCTTTTTTTTAAAGGGCATAATTTTCACATCCGAAGTCCGTTTTCAGTGCCGGGTTTTTTAAAACTACCTATTTTTTAGAGATATTTCCATCCAAATCATTAGTTTCGGTTTTTAAATCCATATTATCTTCATATTTAATATGTATTTTTCCAGTAATCTTTTGCTTACCAACACCAACTACTTCCAATGGAAATCCCATATGGAAGATTTATTAAGAAGTAAAGGCTTGTACCAGATTACCTTGGGAAAGGAAAAAGAACCCACTAATACTGATAAGAAATAAAAATGGCATAATATTAGTGACGAAGCACGTGGACTGATCAGAATGTTCATCTCTCCTGATTTAAGGTTCCACCTTAAAGAAATTGATGACCCCGATGAAGCTTGGGAAAAGCTTGAATCTGTGTTTGGTAAACACAATATTATTCGAGCACATCAGTTAGAAAATCAAATACTGACTTTAAGTAAAAATGGTTTTTCTTGCATTGAAGACTATCTATCTAAGTTTAAAACACTCAGAATTTTATGTGAAGAATGTGAGATAAAGCTGGAGGAAGAGAGTTGCATATATATTATTCTTTCTAAGCTAGGTAGTCCATATTATGTGTTTGTATCTACCTTTTATGCCATGAGATAGGCTCTAGGGAAAGTTTATCAAAAACCCACTCTTGAGTCCTTTTGTGATGCTTTGATTAGAGAGCAAGATAAGCCTGTACAACTTGGAGTGATCAGCACTGTAGGTACCTCCAACAAAGCCTTAGTTGCCCTGTAAAAAGATAAACCCAAGAATCCCAAGAAGCAACCTCCTCACCACAACAACAAGCAACATAAGGGTCCCAAACCCACTCATACATCTTTAGCTCCTAATGGTGACAAAGGAGAAAAATCTAAAAATAAGAACACTAACATACATTGCAACTTTTGTGATAAAAATGGTCATGATGAGTCCAAATGTTTCAAGAAGATGACATATTTAGAAGCAGTGGTGAAGAAGCACAACATCAATATTGATTCTACTTCTTCTTCTTCTTCTCAGGGACATGCACTTTTTGCTTTTGGTTTCTCTTTCAGTGCAACTTCTACTTCTTCTTCTGATGAGTGGATTATTGATTATGGAGCATCTTATCATATGGCTAAGGATAAAGACATATTTTCTTCTCTAAATGAATGTAACACCAAGAAAATATTTGTTTGTGATGATAGATCTCTTAGTGTTGTAGGATCTAGAATAGTTCAACTAGATAATGGTCATTTCAATGATGTATTATGTGTTCCAAGTCTTTCTTGTAATCTTCTATCAGTATATCAAATCACTAATTCAGGTGAAGGTAAAATCATAGAGTTTTCACCTCACCAAGTTGTAATCAAGGATCTAAAATATCTTAAGCATGTTCTTCCAACTGGAATTGTTGGTGATATTATCAGGTTGTACAAGTTTGAACACTTTGGGTCATCATATTTTCCATCATTTTTTGTTGCTCATAGCGATGACTTGATCAAACTTTCACATGAGCGGTTTGGTCATCTAAACTATTGATCATTGCAGCAATTATGTAATCAACAGATGGTGATTGGTCTTCCTCTTATTTCATGCAAATATGGTGTTTGTGCCGGTTCTATTATCGACAAACATTGATCCAAGTGGATATTGGTGGCCACCCACCTATTCCAATTGGCTCCTCTTGTTAGTTTTTAGTTCAGCACATTCTTCTGTACTTATTTGTAATTGTGGGTTCTACACTTTCATGGTTGTCTGAAGCCCTACACATCTTCCAGGTGGAGAATGGTGGCCTCCCACCTAATCCAACTGGCTTATTTTGGAAGTTTTCATGTCAACACATCTTTTTGTACTTCATGTTAGGATATTTAGAAACTTAGGAGTTAGTTAAGATCTAATTGGTATAATGTGTCGTTAGGTAAAAGTGTGTTTCTTTAGTATGCATTTGTAGTTAGGAAATCTGACGGTCACAATATGTTCTCGACATAGAGTGATCCGACGATTCATATTATCCTCGATCTTAAAGGCCATTTATCTATGGATTAACACCTTATTGGTCCATGATCTCTATTTAAAGATCATGGAGGGTCATTTTTCGATGATCAATTGTGAGAAACTCTCTTGTAAAATATCTTTGTAATCTTTTTATTTTGCATTAATAAACTGCTCCAAGTGGTCGCGTTGATTGGGGTCGTGGATGTTTCCCTGTAGGGTTTTAACCACGTCAAAACATAGGTGTGTTGATATTTTATTTGATTTTGTGAGAATTTACTGAAGGTGGTCTTCCTCTATTGGAATACCTATGATTTAGAACATGGTATCAAAGCCTGTTTGAAGACCCGCTCATGTTGTAGATCGAGATCGTGAAACCGAGTTTCCTCATCTCCATTTTTTGTCATTTTCGTACATTTATGGG
The DNA here is from genome assembly GCA_009831015.1 of Picea engelmannii. Classification (NCBI taxonomy): domain Eukaryota; kingdom Viridiplantae; phylum Streptophyta; class Pinopsida; order Pinales; family Pinaceae; genus Picea; species Picea engelmannii. The sequence goes on from ML791334.1 coordinate 624,942, forward strand.
CTGAGAGGATTGTTCCATTGCATCCAGAGCACTCATTTCAGTTAGGAACATTTTTCATTTCACTCAGAAATGTTTTCGTTTGCCCAAGATACGACCATTTCAGTTAGATCCGGAGGTATAAAACCTTAATACATTTTTCTTTTTAATTTTGCAAAATATTATTTTGGTTTTATTTTGGTTTTATATTATTTGTTTCCAGGTTGATACTCTTTTAGATCTGCGTTATATCTACGTATTCTCTTTTCTCCGTGCCCTGTGCGATCTTGGAAAATCATAAACAGATAGGAAAAGGTGCATCTTCCGAGTAAGCTAGCCGAGATCTAGCCATTGTTGTCATCGAGAAGTGAAATTTTTTTCTTGTGTGAAAAGAGTTTTGTTTTAGCAACAACAACAACAATCCTCTTGCTAAACAATACAATATGTTTTGATAGACTATTTGGTTAAAATTTGTCTTATTAAGTAAGAGGTCTTGAGTTCAAGTCTCTCTTTTTGTTACTTTTTTTGAAAAAGTTCATGCTCAAATTGTAAAGTGTATTTCACTTCAAATATAAAAGTGAATCACTATAAGTAGCTTTCATATTTTATTTTAGAGTTATTTATTTTGTATGCATATTTTATTTTATAAAGTAAATTCATTGTAAAATTTATCCCCACTTCTCTTTATAAAATTGAGTCACTTCTTAAAGCAACTTACATCTCCACGTGGTCCTTTGGTTACCATTTATGTCTTTCTTTTAAATGGTATAACTTTCACATCCGAAGTCCATTTTTAGTGCCTTTTTTTTTTAAACCACATAATTTTTCGAGATCTTTCCATCCAGATCATCAGTTTCAGTTTTTAAATCCATATTATCTACATAATTAATATGGATTCTTATAGTAATATTTTGCTTACTAGCACCAACTACTTCAAATGGAAATCTCATATGGAGGATTTATTAAGAAGTAAAGGCTGGTACCGGATTACCTTGGGAAAGGAAAAAGGACCAACTAATGTTGATAAGAAAGTCAAATGGGCTAATAGGAGTGACGAAGCACGTGGAATAATCGAAATGTCCATCTCTCCTTATTTAAGGTTCCACCTTAAAGAAATTGATAAAATCGATGAATCTTGGGAAAAGATTGAAACTATGTTGGGTAAACTCAATATTATTCGAGCACAACAATTAGAAAATAAAGTATTGAATTTAATTCCAAGTGATTTTTCTTGAATTAGAGGCTATCTATCTAAGTTTAAAACACTCATAATTTTATGTGAAGAATGTGAGATAAAGATGGAGGAAGAGCATTGCATCTATCTTATTCTCTCTAAGCTGGCTAGTGCATATTTTGTGTTTGTATCTACATGTTATGCCATGAGAGAGGGTCTAGGGACAGCGTATTAAAATCCCACTCTTGAGTCCTTTTGTGATTCTTTGATTAGAGAGGAAGATAATCTTGTACAACTTAGAGTGATCGGCACTGTAGGTACCTCCAACAAAGTCTTAGTTTCCCAACAAAAAGATAAACCCAAGAATCCCAAGTAGAAACATCCTCACTACAACAAAAAGAAACATAAGGGTCCCAAACCCACTCATACAACTTCATTTCACAATGGTGACAAAGGATAAAAATATAAAAATAAGAAGACTGAAAGATATTGCAACTTTTGTGATAAAGATGGTCATGATGAGTCCAAATGTTTCAAGAAGATTGCAAATTTAGAAACAACGATGAAGAATCACAACATCAATATTGATTCTCCTTATTCTTCTTCTTCTCATGGACATGCACTTTCTGCTTCTGGTTTCTCCTTCAATACAACTTCTACTTCTTCTTCTAATGAGTGGCTTATTGATTATGGAACATATTATCTTATGGATAAGGACAAAGACATGTTTTCTACTCTAAATGAATGTAACACCAAGAAAATATTTGTTGGTGATGATATATCTCTTAGTGTTGTAGGATCTGGAACAGTTCAAGTAGATAATGGTCATTTCAATGATGTATTATGTGTTCCAAGTCTTTCTTGTAACCTTATATCAGTATATCAAATCACTCATTTAGGTGAAGGTAAAACCGTAGAGTTTTCAGCTCACCAAGTTGTAATCAAGGATCTAAAATATCCTAAGCATGTTCTTGCAACTGGAATTGTTGATGAGATTACCAGGTTGTACAAGTTTGACAAATTTGGGTCCTCATCTTTTTCATTAGTTTTTTGTTGCTCATAGCGATGACTTCAGCAAACTTTGGCATGAGTGGTTTTTTTTATCTAAACTATCACTCATTGCAGCAACTATGTAATCAACAGATGATGTCTGGTCTTCCTCATGTTTCATGTAGAGATGATTTTTGTGTTCGTTGTGTTCTCGGAAAACATCATCAGGACATTTTAGATAAAGGTGCCTCTTGGCACATCTCGGGCCCTTTGCAACTTGTTCACAGTGATTTGTGTGGTCCACTTTATTCTACTTCTTTTTCTGGGTGCAATTATTTCTTAACTTTCATTGATGACTTTCCCAGACGTACTTTGGTTTACTTCTTAAAACTTAAGAGCGAATTTATTGACAAGTTTTTGGCCTACAAGGCCCTTGTAGAAAAGAAATCTAGACATCAAATTCAAAAGTTAAGAACAGATAATGGAGGAGAATCTGTGAACAATAATTTTACAAGTTACTACACTACACAAGGCATCCAAATGCAACACATTGTTCCATATACACCACAAAAAAAAGGTGTTGTTGAGAGAAAGAACTGCACATTAAAAGAAATGGCTAATTGTGTGATCCAATCTAAGGGATTTAGTCTAAAGTATTGGGCAGAAGCAATCAACTATGCAAATTACATAGTAAATCGCACTACCACAAAGGCTCTTAAAAATATAACATCGAAAAAAACTTGGACTAAAATTAAACTAGATGTAAGTCGCTTTTGTTTATTTGGTAGTATAGCATGAGCTCACATTCTTGATGAGAAAAGGAAAGAATTGAAGCCTTAAATTTAAAGGTTATAGACTTCTTCAAAGGTTATATACTTCGTCAAAGGTTATAGACTTCTTCAATGACATTGTAATGAAATTATTATTAGAAGAGATGTTAAATTTGATGAAAATCAATTGGCTTGCGAGCCTAATTCAACGATTGTGCCTTATTCTGTTCCTATTATGGTTTCTTCTTTAGATGATGACAGTGAGGATGAAAATCCACCTCCACCTGCTCACCTTCCTCCAGATGATTCATTTGAACCTGAACCAGCACCAGCTCCACCGCTTCCTAGATGGGTTTGTTCAACACAAGAAGCAGTTGGTGATCTTGTCAATGACCCTTCATATCAGCATTAGACACATTCATACTTCTAGTGAGCCTCTTCTCTTTTGGCTCAAGTTTTAGATACGCATGATCCAAAGACATTTGCAGAAGCTTCAGGTCATCCAAATTGGGATACAACAATGAATGAAGAGTATTGTTCTTTAATGGAAAATGATGCTTGGGATCTTGTACCTCTTCCAAAAGGAAGAAAACTTGTCAAATGTAAATGGGTCTACAGAACTAAGTATGCATCATATGTAAGTGTTGACAGACACAAGGCTCGGTTAGTTGCCAAAGGATTTTCCCAAGTTGAAGGAATTGAATATAATGAAACCTTTGCATCTATAGCCAAAATGAATTCCATCCGCCTTGTTCTTTCCCTTGTTGCCTCACATAAATGGGAGTTCCATCAAATGGATGTTAAATCTGCCTTCTTGCACGAAGATTTGAAAGAATAAATCTACATGGAACAACCTCCTGGCTATGTCTAGAATGACTCTATCCTTGTTTGTCACCTTAAGAAATCTGTTTATGGTCTTAAGAAATATCCCCGAGCTTGGTATGCCAAAATGGACAAATCTCTTATTGACACTAGATTCTCTAGATGTCATTCTGATCCTAATGTCTATACCAAGAAAGTAGGAAGCCATCTCATAATCCTTGTCCTTTATGTTGATGACCTTATCCTTACTAGTAGTTACTCAAAACATTTAAACCATGTGAAAACCATCCTTAAGAAGAAATTTGAAATGAAAGACTTAGGTTTTTTACATTATTTCCTTGGCCTCCAAGTTTTGCAAACCAATGAAGGAATTTTTCTTTCCCAGTCCAAGTATGCTTGTGACCTTCTTCATCGCTTTCACATGGAAAATTGTAAACCATCCCCTTATCCATTCCAGTAGTCAATATTATTGCCACCTGTACTTCTCCCATAATTGATGCCACCCTGTATCGTTAGTTAGTTGGTAGCCTCTTATACTTGACTCATACCAGTCCTGATTTTTCCTTTGATGTTGGTCTTGTTGCTTCGTATATGCAAACACCCCATGAAATCCATTGGAAAGAAGCTAAAAGGATACTTCGTTATGTCTGTGGTACAATTCAGTTCAGGATACATTACAGTTCAGTGGGGGACTCTTTTATTGGTTGGTTTCACTAATTCAGATTGGGTTGGAGACCCTGATGATCGGAAGTATATTGAAGGTTATATTATCCTCCTTGGTTCAGGACCTGTCACTTGGGCCTGTAAGAAACAACAAGATATTGCACTTTCTTCAGTAGAAGTAGTGTATCGAGCAATGGTAAATGCAAGTTAGGAAGCCTTGTGGATTCGACAGATCCTTTCATAGTTTGGATACTAGCAATAACATCTGACCAGCCTTTGGTGCGACAATCAGAGTGTTATAAATCTCACCAAATACCTAGTTCAACATTAGTGCAATAAGCACATCAAGCTACACATGCACTTCATCAGAAAGCTCATTCATGATAAAGTTATTGAAGTGCTCTTTTTCCCTACAGAAGATCAAGTTGCAAACATTTTCACAAAGTCTCTTACAAAAGAGAAGTTTTCCAAATTTCGATCTATGTTAGGAGTTCAGGAAGTTGTTATTAAGGGGGGATAGGCTCTAATGCCTCCTTTCTTATCCTATTGTGTCACTATTGTAAATCCTTCAATCTTATCCCAAGTTGTTCTTAAGGTGGCATGTTAGGATATTTAGACACTTAGGAGTTAGTTAAGATCTACTTGGTCTAATGTGTCATTAGGTAAAAGTTTGTTTCTTAGTGTGTTTCTTTAGTATGCATTAGTATGCATTTGTAGTTACGAAATCCGAGGGTCGCGATATGTTCCCGACATAGAGTGATCTGACGATTCATATTCTCCTCGATATTAATGGCCATTGATCCGTGTCTTAACACATGATTGGTCCATGATCTCTATTTAAAGATCATGGAGGGTCATTTTTCGATGATCGATTGTGAAAAGATCTCTTGTAAAATATCTTTGTAATATTTTTCTTTTGCATTAATAAACTACTCCAAGTGGTCGCGTTGGTTGGGGTCATGGATGTTTCCCTATAGGGATTTTACCACATCAAAACATCAATGTGTTGATCTTTGATCTGGTTGTGTGAGCAGTTACTGAAGGTGTTCGTCCTTTGTTGGAATACTTGTGTTTTCGAACACTTCTAGGGCCGTTTTGGGCCCTAAACAATTGGTTTTTGTCTTGCCACAGTCAAACTGTTGATGGAGTCATATTTTGAGGACATAATGTGTAGTTCTCAAAAATACCTTTCCAACAGGCTATCACGCACCTAAAACGGAGGTTGTATGCAAAAATTATGACCTTGGGAAGTTGAAATTACCAACTTACCCATCGGGGCCCACATAACTTTTGGTGTTTCAACTCCTAGGGTTAGGTTTTTGGATGTCTAGGGTTTTTGAATTCATGAGTAATGTTAAAAAGGCCTCTAGAACCTCATTGCAATCATTCTGATCAGACGGATACACATAGCAAGCCACATCTCTTCTCAGAGATAGCTACCACCATTCGAGCAAGTTGTTTCCATTTCTGCAGTTTTACAGTTTCAACCTATTTTATTTATTCAATAGAGGTTATTGTTCATTGGATATATGTTGTTGTTCTCTATATCTTTTTGTTTTTTATTCAGTCTGCTATTCTTTTCATTCCACTCATAAATCTGGATTAGTGGTATCAGAGTGGTTTGCTTTTCATTTATTTTTCTTCATGCATGTCCTTGACAAGATCTGGGTACAAGAAGTTGGGACTCAAACTAGTCGAACCTTTGCAAGATCGGCCACGCCGAGCCCGAAAAAAAACCATGGGGGATGAGAAGAAATATGATGGAGCAAGAGATCCTTTTTAAATGTTGCTCGAGGAATCCCTTGCGCGAAAAAGGAACGAATTCATTGAAAACTTTGCACATATCCTTCTGCAGTTTCTCACAGGAGACGCATATTCATCAAGCATCCATGCAACCCCCTTCAAGGTACAAGTAAATTTTGATATTCCATTATTTGAAGGATTTATAGATGTGGATGTTGTAGATAAATGGTTGAATTTTCTCGAAGGGTATTTTTCAGTCCACAATTTTTTCGACAAGGAAAAGATTACTTTTTCACTCCTCAAGGTCATCCCCCGTGTTAAGGACTGGTGGGATACTTACTATGAACAAAGGTTCATAGATGAATCTTAAATATTTGTGGTCACCCCCACATGGGATTCCTTCAGGGATTCCATTAAAGAAAAGTAATACCCTGTTGGAAGCTATGAGGACCAGTACACAAGATGGACCACACTCTGTCAAGAAAGGGACCAGACAGTACCAAATTTCACCAATATTTTCCATACCCTACGCACTAAATTGGGTATCAAAGACTATGATGGAATATGGTGCTCAAATACTTTGGTTGTTTGCATAGATACATTCAAACCAAAATGGAGTTTCTGGACATCACATCATTAGGTGTGGCTTATAAATATGTTGTCAAGATCGGGAAAAAATTTAAACAGAAGAGGTGAGAGTTTGGATCTGCAAACTCCTCACAACCAAAGAAGGGAAAAGATGGCCCCAATTCAAAAAACAAGGGATAGAGAAAATATGGTCTCTCTCAGGACAACCAGTCCAAGCCACAACCCAACAAGGGTAATGATAAATTGAAGAAGGACATAGGAAAATGGTGTGAATACCATAAAATCCCTTGGCACAACACCAAATAATGTCACTCCAAGAAGTCACTGGTGGCTGAGATGAATCTTTTGAGTCAGAGGCAGATTCTAAATCCGAATCAAATCCAGACAGTGGGAAGTGGATCATTGATTCCAAACTCAGTGCCACTGTCGCTACCACCAAAGTCCAACCAAGCGAATCAGAAGAACCAGAGGAAGGGGAATGCCTTTTTCACTCACAAATGTGGGTAAGGGGAACTCCATTGCATTTCATTTTAGATAGAGGTAGTAAGAAGAACCTGATTTCAAAAGAGGTCATCAAGTGATTGGACCTGCCTATAACATCGCACGCGCAACTCTACACCATCAATTGGCTTCTCCAAGGACTTGATCTCCGCGTCATCCAATAGTGTCTCCTACCCTACAACATCAAGCCCTTCAAAGACGAGATATTATGTGATATTTCTCCCCTTGAATTTTGTGATGTTATTTTAGGTCAACCATATTTGTGGAAGCGACATGTTGTGTATGATTCTAGACCCCGCATTGTTATTATTACTTTGGGTAGACAATTGTACAGTTTACCATAGGTAGCGTCGCCTACCACTATTTCTTTAATCTCTACTAAACAATGCAGTAAGGTCATTTCACAGACCAAGAAGTTTGTCTTCTTTGTGATCCGTGATTGAAGTAAGAAGAAGTTCGTTGCCCTATCCATGACCTCTACATAGAGCCTCTCTTTGCAGCAGAATTAAGTGGATAGGATCGTGGAAGAGTATAAAGACACCTTCTCCTCACCAATTGAGGTACCAATGCACTGCCAAGTCAAGAATCCAATTGATCTGACCCATGGTGCCTTGCTGCCTAATGGATCAGTCTATCATCGCTCACTGATGGAAAATGATGTGATCAAGCACCAGATCCAAGAGTTTATTCAAAAGGGGCACATATGACGCAACTTCTCCCCTTGTAGAACCCTGATTGTGCTGGTGCAGAAGAAATACGGGATTTGGTGGCTCTGCATTGATTACAGAGCATTAAACAAAATCACAGTCAGGAATTGGTACCCAATTCCCTGAATTGATGACCTTCTTGACCAAATCAAGGGGGAAAAGTTCTTCAACAAGATTGACCTAAATTTTGGCTACCACCAGGTTCCCATCGAACCAACTGATGTATGGAAGACAACTTTCAAATCTAAAGAAGGTATCTTCAAATGGTTGGTCATGACCTTTGGCTTAACAAATGCACCAACAAATTTCATGATATTGATGGATGATGTATTGAGACCCTTCACCAACTCTTTTCTGGTAGTATATCTAGATGACATCCTCATCTTCAGAAGAACTTGGGAGGAGCACATCCAGTATATCCAACAGATTTTGAGCACTCTACAGCAGCACAATCTATATGCCAACTTAGAAAAATTCTCCTTTGGCATGAACAAGGTCCAATAATTTGGCTACATTGTTGATGAGCATGGGGTACATGTAGATCCATCTAATATCCAATTCATTCATGACTAGCCAGCCCTGACCACACTAACGAAGCTTCGAAGCTTCTTGGGACTTGCCAACTTCTACCGAAGGTTTTTTTTGGGATTCTCCCATATTTCATGGGCCCTCAGCAAAGTAACCAAGGGAGGTGGCAAGGAAAGCTTCGCATGGGGGAAGGCACAACAACAAGAATTTGATGATCTGAAGCGTCGCTTGTGCTTAGCTCAAGTAATCTCCTTACATGATCTATAGCAATTGTTTGAGATTGATACTAATGCCTTTGACTATGTTGTTGGCACAGTTCTCACTCAGCATGGTCATCCAATAGCATACCATAGTGAGACACTCTAGATATTATCCGGAAATACCCCACCTATGACAAAGAAGTGTATTCCATTGTGCAAGCATGTCCTCAATGGAAACATTACATTATGGGAAAGGAGACAATCATCCACACTGATCATAATCATTTTCAGTTCATACAGACACAGGGGAAGTTGCAAAATGACCGCAATCAAAAGTGGTCCACATACCTACAACAATTCCATATCAACATCAATTATAAAACAAGGAGCACAAATCATGATGATGACTACCTCAGTTACCCTCCAATTGTTGCACTCACCACAGGGCTCCATTCCTATGGGCATGAGGCATCTGAGTGGCCCCAACTTTATCAACATGACCATGATTTTTCTGCCACCTATCAGCTCTTGGGTACAGGAGTGAATGTCATCGATTTTCACATCCTGGATGGAATGTTATGCCATCTAGGCCACCTTTGTGTTCCCACATGTAACCATGCAAAGATGATTTGGTAGGCTCACTATAGTTGGATGGCAGGGTATTTTGGTGTAAAGAAAATTGTGGCCATTCTACAGAAACATTTTTATTGGCCAAAACTTCAACAAGACGTCATAAAATATATCAGATATTGCACTGCTTGTGCCATTTCCAAGCAATCCATCAAGAAGCAAGGCTTATACACCTCTCTTCCTACTCCTGAGAGGCCTTGGGAATCCATCTCAATGGATTACATGTCTGGCCTTCCATCCACCAAGCATGGAAATGATTGTGTATTTGTGGTGGTTGATCGATTTTTGAAGATGGCAATTATCACATCTTGCAAGAAGACAATCACACCGATGGATATTGCCAAGCTCTTATTCAAATGGTGTGGGTCCCTTTTTGGATACCATAGACCATCACCTCATATCGGGACAACAGGTTCATGAGCACATTTTGGTCGAGTCTCTGATCATTGTTGGACACCAACCTCACTAAATCCACTGCTTTCCACCCCCAAACCGATGCCCATATAGAGGTCGTAAATCGGATGATTGTGGACATCCTGTGCATGTACAACTCTAAGCATCTACGTACATGGGATGAGAGTCTTCCCTATGTTAATTAGCTACAATAGGGATCTCCATAGCTCCACCAGCCATAGCCTATTTTAGGCAGGGTTGGGATTCCAACCCTTCCATTCCATTGATGTTGCACTACCTCTTACAACCACATAGGCATAATCTTCCCATGTTCATTCTGAGGCTGACAAAGCCACTAGATTCATTGAGAGGATTCAACACATCCACCAATAGGTCCATGAGATTTTGCAGAAATCCAATTCTAAGTACAAGCAATGCCATGATCAACATCAGGTACCACACCATTTTTAGGTGTGAGACAAGGTATTATTACATTTATAGAAAGAGCGCCTTACAGGGCCCCATCGGAAGATCCACCCACTTCACTATAGGCCTTACACTATCACCAAGGTTGTGGGTAGCAATGCTTTTGAGATCAACACTCCACCCTTCCTTGGATTGTATCCAGTGTTCAATGTGGACCTACTTATGCCATATCTTCCACCATTATTAGACACCTCAGATATCGCAGAACAGTTGACACCAACATATCTCAACATTGACTGCATGGAAAAGGAATCCATTGATCAGATAGTGGACACACATGTCAAGGGTACTCGCCAACAGAGGATCCAACTTTATCGGGTTGCTAAGGCAGGGCAGCTCCTATAACATGGAAAGTGGCTCACCCAGGGCCAAATTAATCAAAGGTTTCCTCACCTCATGGGGGCACTCAATGCAATGGATATCATTTATTCCTAAGGGGGGAGGACTAATCCAGGTGGATATTGGTGGCCACCCACCTATTCCAACTCGCTCCTCTTGACAATTTTTAGTTCAGCACGTTCTTTTGTACTTCTTTGTAATTATGGGTTATACACTTCTGGGGTTTTCTGAATCCCTACACATATTCAAGGTGGAGACTAGTGGTCTCCCACCTAATCCAACTAGATTATTTTGGAAGTTTTCATGTCAGCACATCTTTTTGTACTTCCAAGGTCATTTTGGGGCCCTAAACAATGTTTTTTTAGCTTGCCATAGTCAAACTATAAACAAAGTTTGAGTTTGATAGAATAATGTGTGGTTCTCAAAAATAACTTTCCAATGGGCTATCATGCGCCTAAAATGGAGGTTGTCTACAAAAGTTACGACCCCGGGAAGTTGAGGTACCAACTTACCCATCGGGGCCCACATAACTTTTAGTGTTTCACCTCCTAGGGTTAGTTTTTTGGATGCATAGGGTTTTGGAATTCATGAGTAATGTTAAAAATGCCTATATAGCCTCATTGTAATCATTATGCTCAAACAGATGCATGTAGCAAGCCACATCTCTTCTCAGAGATAGTTACCACCAATCAATCAATTATTTCCAGTTCTGTAGTTTTATAGTTTCAACCTATTTTATTTATTCAATAGAAGTTATTGTTCACTGGATATCTATTGTTTTTCTCCATATCTCTATGTTTTGTATTCAATCTGTTATTCCTTTCATTCCGCTCATAAATCTAGATCAGTGGTATCAAAGCAGTCTGATTTTCATTTATTTTTCTTCGTGCATGTACCCGACAAGATCTAGGTACAAGAATTTGGGACTCGAACCAATCGATCCTTTTCAATATCATCCACGACAAGCCTGACAACAACCCATGGGGGATGAGAAGAAAGATGATGGAGCAGGATATCCTTTTAAAAAATTTCTCGAGGAAGCCCTTGCGCGACGTCAAAGGAATGAAATGATGGACAACTTTGCATAGATCCTTCGGCAGCTGCCCACATCAGACACATCTTCATTAAGCGTCCATGCAACCCCCTTCAAGGTACAAGTAAATTTTTATATTTCATTATTTGAAGGATTGATAGATGCAGATGTTGTAGATAAATGGTTGAATCTTCTCGAAGGGTATCTTTCGGTCCACAATTTTTCCGACATGGAAAATATTACTTTTGCACTCCTCTAGGTCGTCCCCCATGTTAAGGACTAGTGGGATACTTACTCTGAGAAAAGGGCCAAAGAGGAATCTGCAATATTTGCAGTCACCCCCACATGGGATTCCTTCAGGGATTCCATTAACGAATACTACTACCATGTTGGAAGCTACGAGGACCAGTACACAAGATGGACCACACTTTGTTAAGAAAGGGACCAGACCATACCTAATTTCACCAATATTTTCCATACCATGTGCACCAAATTGGGTATCAAAGACTCTGAATGAAATATGGTTCTCAAATAATGTGGTTGTCTTCATATATACATTCAAACAGAAATGGAGTTTCTGGACATCGCATCATTAGGTGTGGCTTATAGATATGTTTTCAATACCGAGCAGAAATTTAAGCAGAAGAGGCGAGAGTTTGGATATGCAAACTCCTTATAGCCAAAGTAGGGAAAAGGTGGCCCCAAACCACAAAACAAGGGATAGGGAAAATATGGTCTCTCTCAAGAAAACTAGTCCAAGCTGCAACCCAAGAAGGGTAATGAGAAGTTGAATAAGGAGATGGGAAAATGGTGTGAATACCATCAAATCCCTTGGCACAACACCAAAGAATTTTTCTCCAAGCAGTCACTGGTGGCCGAGCTAAAATCTTCCAAATAAAAGGATGATTCTGACTCCGAATAAAATTCAGACAGTGGGAAGCAGATCATCGATTCCCAACCCAGTTCCATTTTCTCTACCACCAAAGTCCAACCAAGAGAACCAGAGGAAGGGGAACGCCTTTTTCACTCACAGATGTGGGTAAAGGGAACTCCATTGCATTTCATTGTTGATAGCGATAGTCAAAAGAACCTGATTTTAGTATAGGTCATCAAGCAGGTGGACCTACCAATAGAACCACACTCGCATCCCTACACCATCGGCTGGCTTCACCAAGTATGTGATCTCTGCATCAACCAATAATGTCACCTACCTTACAACGTCAAGCCCTTCAAAGACGAGGTATTGTGTGATATTTCTCCCCTTGAATTTTGTGATGTTATTTTAGGTCAACCATATTTGTGGAAGCGACATGTTGTGTATGAGTCTAGACCCCGCAGTTTTATTATTACTTTGGGTAGACATTTGTACAGGATACTAGAGGTAGCGTCGCCAACTGTTATTTCTTTAATCTCTTCTAAACAATGCAGTAAGGTCATTTCACAGACTGGGAAGTTCATCTTCTTTGTGATCTGTGATTGTAGTAAGCAAAAGGTCATTGACACATCCGTGACCTCTACACAGAGCATCTCTTCGCAGCAGAAGCAAGTGGATGGGATAGTGGAAGAGTACAGAGACATATTCTCCTCACCAACCAAGGTAGTGATGCACTGCCAATTCAAGCATCCAATTGATCTAACCCCCAGTGCCTCGCTACCTAATGAACCAGTCTATCGTCACTCGCTAATGGAAAATGATGAGATCAAGCGCCAGATCTAAGAGTTTCTTCAAAATGGGCACATCTGACCCAACTCCTCCCCTTGCAAAAGCTCGATTGTGCTGGTGCAAAAGAAAGACAGAGCATGGCATATCTGCATTGATTACATAGAATTAAAAAAAATCACAGTCAGGAACCAGTACCCAATTCCCTGAATTGATGACCTTCTTGACCAACTCAAGGGGGAAAATTTCTTCAGCAAGACTGACCTAAATTTTGGCTACCACCAAGTTCCCATCGAACCAACTTATGGAAGACAAATTTCAAATCTAAAGAAGGTCTCTTTGAATGGTTGTTCATTCCCTTTGTCTTAATAAATGCATCAACAAATTTCACTAGATTTATGGATGATGTATTGATACCCTTCACCAACTCTTTTGTGGTGGTATATCTATATGACATGCTCATCTTCAACAGAAATTGGGAGAAGCTCATGCAGCATATCCACTAGGGTTTTGGGCACTCTGCGGCAGCACAAGATATATGCCAACTTTGAAAAATGCTCCTTTGGCATGAACAGGGTCCAATACTTGGGATATATTGTTGATGAGCATGGGGTACATGTGGATCCAGCTAAGATCCAATTCATTCATGACTGGCCAGCCCCAACCACACTAACCAAGATCTGGAGCTTATTGGGACTTGCCAACTTCTACCGAAGTTTCATGTTGGGATTCTCCCATATTGCATGGGCCCTCAGCCAAGTAACCAAGGGTGGTGGCAAGGAAAAGTTCACATGGGGGAAGTAATAACAACAATCATTTGATGATCTGAAGAATCGCTTATGCTCAACTCCAATACTCTCCTTAACTGATCTGCAACAAACATTCGAGATTGAGATTAATGCCTCTGACTATGTTGTTGGTGCAGTTCTCACTCAGCATGGTCATCTAGTAGTATACCATAGTGAGACACTCTCAGATATTGTCCGAAAATACCCCACCTATGAAAAAGAAATCTATTCCATTGTGCAAGACTATAATCAATAGAAACATTACATTATGGGAAAGGAGACAACCATACAAACTGATCACAAGCCTTTTTAGTTCATACAGACATAGGGGAAGTTGCAGAATGACCGCCATCAAAATTGGTCCACATACCTACAACGGTTCCATCTCATCTTAAAGAATAAAACAGGGAGCACAAATCATGTCGTTGACTGCCTCAGTCACCCTCTCGTCGTTGCACTCACCATAGTGCTCCATTCCTATGGGCATGAGGCATCTAAGTGGCCCCAACTTTATCAGCATGACCTTGACTTCGTCACCACCTATCATCTCTTGGGTACAGGAGAAAATGTCATTGATTTTCACATCCAGGATGGAATATTATTCCATCTAGGCCACCTTTGTGTTCCCACAAGTGAGCATGCAAAGCTAATTTGGGAGGCTCACTATAGTCGGATGGTAGGACATTTTGGCATGGAGAAAATTATGGTCATTATACAAAAAAAAATTATTGGCCAAAACTTCGAAAAGACGTCAGCAAATATATCAGATATTTCAATTCCTGTGCCATTTCCAATCCAACCATTAAGAATCAAGGATTATACACCCCTCTTCCTACTCCCGAGAGGCCTTGGGAATCCATCATGATGGATTACATGTATGGCCTTACGTCCACCAAGAACAGAAATGATTGTTTATTTTTGGTGGTTGATTGGTTTTCGAAGATAGCCATTATCATAGCCTGCAAGAAGAGCATCACAGCAGAAAATACTGCCAAGCCCTTCTTCGAACGGGTGTGGGTTCATTTTGGGATACCACAGACCATCACCTCATATCAAGAAAGAAGGTTCCTTAGAAAAATTTTGTCAAGTCTCTGGTCATTGTTGGACACCAAGCTCACTAAAACCACTACTTTCCACCCCCAAACTGATGGCCAGACAGAGGTCGTCAATCGGATAATTGTGCACATCCTTCGCATGTACAAGTCTAAGCATCTGCATACATGGGATAAGATTCTTCCTTATGTTCAACACAACTACAACAGAGCTCTCCATAGCTCCACCGGTCATAGCCCATTTCAGGTAGGTCTGAGATTCCAACCCTTGGGTCCCATTGATGTTGCACTACCTCTTACAACCACACAAGAAGAATATTCCCATGCTCAGTCTGAGGCCAACAAAGCCACCAGATTCATTGAGCATATTCAACACATCTGCCAACATGTCCATGAGATTTTTCAGAAAGCTAATGCTAAGTACAAGCAACGACATGATCAACACCGAGTACTACACCAGTTTCAGGTGGGAGACAAGGTTTGGTTATAGTTGTAGAAAGAGTGCCTTACAGGGCCCCATCAGAAGCTTCAGCCACTTTTCTGTGGGCCTTCCACTATCACCAATAATGTGGGTAACAATTCTTTTGAGCTCAACACTCCACCCTTCCTTGGATTACACCCAGTGTTCAATGTGGACCTCCTTCATCCATATTTTCCACCATTATTGGACACCTCAGAGATCACAGAACATTTGACACCATCACAGCTCAAACCTGACTGTATGGAATATGCATCCACTGATCATATAGTGGACACACAGGTCAAGAGAACTCACCAACAGAGGATCCAGTTTTATCAGGTTGTCAAGGAAGGGCAGCTCCTACACCAAGACAGGTGGCTCACCCAGGGTCAAATTCAGCAGAAGTTTCCTCACCTAATGGGGGAAATCAATGCAAAGGATACCATTTCTTCCTAAGAGGGGAGGACCGATCCAAGTGGATATCGATGGACACCCACCTATTACAACTGCCTCCTCTTTACAGTTTTTAGTTCAACACATTCTTATGTACTTCTTTGTAATTGTGGGTTCTACACTTTCGTTGTTGTCTGAATCCCTACACATATTCCAGGTGGATACTGGTGGCCTCCCACCTAATCTAACTGGCTTATTTTGGAATTTTTCATGCCATCACATCTTTCTATACTTCCAGGGTCGTTTTGGGGCCCTAAACAGTGTTTTTTTGGCTTGCAACAGTCAAAATGTAGAAGAAGTTAGAGTTTGACAGCACAATATGTATTTCTCAAAAAGACCTTTCTAAATGGGCTATCACATGCCTAAAACAGAGGTCGTATGAAAAATTTACGACCCCGGGAATTTGAGGTACCAACTTACCCATCGGGGCCCACATAAATTTTGGTGTTTCACCTCCTAGGGTTAGGTTTTTGGATGTCTAGGGTTTTTTCATTCATGAGTAATGTTAAAAAGTCCTATGGAGCCTCATTGTAATCACTATTCTTAGACAGATGTGTGTACCAAGCCACATATCTTCTCAGAGATAGCTACCACCATTCGAGCAAGTTGTTTCTAGTTCTGCAGTTTTATGGTTTTATCCTATTTTATTTATTCAATAGAATTTATTGTTCACTCGATATATGTTGTTGTTCTCCATATGTTTTTGTTTTGTATGCATTCTACTATTCCTTTTTTTCCACTCATAAATATGGATCAAAAATCATCGTGATAGTTTTGACAAATGTGCCTCTTGGCATGCCTCGGGCCCTTTGCATCATGTTCATAGTGACTTGTGTGGTCCACTTTCTTCTCCTTCTTTTTCTGGGTGCAAGTGTTTCTTAACTTTCATTGATGACTTTTCCAGATGTAATTGGGTTTACTTCTTAAAAATTAAGAGAAACGTTTTTGACAAGTTTATAGCCTACAAGGCCCTTGTAGAAAAGCAATTTGAACATCAAATTCAAAGGTTAAGAACATATAATGGAGGAAAATATGTGAACAATAATTTTACAAGTTATTGCACTACACAGGGCATCCAAATGAAACACAATGTTCCATATACACCACAGTAAAATGGTGTTGATGAGAGAAAGAACCACACATTAAAAGAAATAGCTAATTGTATTATCTAATCTAAGGGATTAAGTCTAAAGTATTGGGTGGAAGCCATCAACTTTGCAAATTACATAGTAAATCGCACTCTCACAAAGGCTCTTAAAAATATAACACTGGAAGAAGCTTGGACTAAAATTAAATCATATGTAAGTCGCTTTTGTGTATTTGGCAGTATAGCATGGGCTCACATTCCTGATGAGAAAAGGAAAGCATTGCAGCCTGAAAGTGAGAAGTGTATATTTGTTGGTTATTCTAAAGATGTCAAAGGTTATAGACTTCTTCAACCACATTGTAATGAAATTATTATTAGAAGAGATGTTAAATTTCATGAAAATATCTTGGCCTGCAAATCTGATTCGATGATTGTGGATACCTTGTCCCTTCTTTTGTTCCTATTCTCATTTTATCTTCAAATGATGACAATGAGGATGAAAATCCACCTCCACCTGCTCACCTTCCTCCAAATGAGTCCTTTGAACTTGAACCAACACCAGCTCCACCGCTTCCTAGATGGGTCTATTCAACACGAGAAGTAGTTGGTGATCTTATCAATAATCCTTCAGATCAGCATCAGACACATTCATAGTTCTAATGAGCCTCTTCTCTTTTGGCTCAAGTTTTAGAGACTCGTGATCTAGAGACATTTGCAGAAGCTTTAGGTCATCCATATTGGGATACAACAATGAATGAAGAGTATTGTTCTTTAATAGAAAACAAAACTTGGGATATTGTACCTCTTCCAAAAGGAAGAAAACTTGTCAAATGTAAATGGGTCTACAGAACTAAGTATGCATCAGATGGAAGTGTTGATAGACTTAAGTCTCAGTTAGTTGCCAAAGTATCTTCCCAAGTTGAAGGAATTGACTATAATGAAACCTTTTCCCCTGTAGCCAAAATGAATTCCATATGCCTTGTTCTTTCCCTTTTTGCCTCACATAAATGGGAGGTCCATTAGATGGATGTTAAATCCTCCTTCTTGCATGGAGATTTTCAAGAATAAATCTACATGGAACAACCTCCTGGCTATGTTGAGAATGACTCTATCCTTTTTTGTCACCTTAAGAAATATATTTATGGTCTTAAGCGGTCTACCTGATCTTGGTATGCCAAAATGGACAACTTTCTTATTGACATCGAATTCTCTAGATGCCATTTTGATCCTAATGTCTATATCAAGAAAGTAGGAAGCCATCTCATGATCCTTGTCCTTTATGTTGATGACCTTATCCTTATTGGTAGTGACTCAAAAATCTTAAATGTGAAAACCATCTTTAAGAAGAAATTTGAAATGATAGACTTAGGATTTTTTCACTATTTCCTTGGTCTCCAAGTTTTGCAAACCAATGAAGGAATTTTTATTTCCTAGTCTAAGTATGCTTGTGACCTTCTTCGTCACTTTCACATGGAATATTGTAAACCAACCCCTTCTCCCTTCCAGTATAGATTCAATCTTGATGCCACCTATACTTCTCCCGAAGTTGATGCCACCTTGTACCATCAATTAGTTGGTAGGCTCTTATACTTGATTGATACCTGTCCCGATCTCTCTTTTGTTGTTGGTCTTTTTGCTTGGTATATGCAAACACACCATGAAAGTCATCAGAAAGAAACTAAAAATATACTTCCCTGTGTATGTGGTACAGTTTAGTTCGAGATGCATTATAGTTTAAGGGGGACTCCTTTATTGGTTGGTTTCACTGATTCAGATTGGTCCGGAAACCATGATGATCGGAAGTCTACTGTAGGTTATGTTTTCATCCTTGGTTCAAGACCTATCACTTGGGATTGTAAGAAACAATTGGCTATTGCACTTTCTTTAACAGAAGAAGAGTACCAAGCAACGGTAAATGCAAGTCAGGAAGCCTTGTGGCTTTGACAAATCCTTTCAGAGTTTGGATTCTAGCAGCAACATCCGACCAGCCTTTGGTGCAACAATCAGAGTGCCATCAAGCTCACCAAATACCCAGTTCAAAATCAGTGCAGTAAACACATTGATCTAGACATGCACTTCATCAGAAAGCTCATTCTTGATCAAGTTATTGAAGTTCTCTTTTTCCCTACAAAATATCAAGTTGCAGACATTTTCACAAAGTCTCTTATAGAAGAGAAGTTTTCCAAACTTCATTCTATGTTAGGAGTTCAAGAAGTTGTCATCAAGGGGGGATAGGCTCTAATGCCTCCTTCCTTATCCTATTGTGTCACTATTGTAAGTCCTTCAATCATATCCCAAGTTGTTCTTAAGGGGGGATGTTAGAATATTTAGACACTTAAGGGTTAGTTAATATCTACTTGGTCTAATGTGTTGTTAGGTAAAAGTTTGTTTCTTTAGTATGCATTAGTATGCATTTTTAGTTAGGAAATCCAATGGTCACGATATGTTCCCGACATAGAGTGATCTGACGGTTCTTATTCTCCTTGATCTTAACGACCATTGATGCATGGCTTAACACTTGATTGGTCCATGATCTCCATTTAAAGAGCATGGAGGGTCATTTTTCGATGATTGGTTGTGATAAACTCTCTATTAAAAACTCTCTGGAATCTTTTTCTCTTTCATTAATAAACTTCTCCAAGTGGTCGCGTTGGCTAGAGTCGTGGATGTTTCCCCATAGGGGTTTTACCATGTCAAAACATCAGTGTGTTGATATTTGATCTGGTTGTGTGAGTGGTTATTGAAGGTGTTCCTCCTCTATTGGAATACTTGTTTTGTCAAATAAAGAACTAGATTGAAGAGAGAATCATATCCTTCATTATCACAATCGGTATCATATTACCTTGTAGGGGGAACAAGACATTAAGTTTTCAAATGAAAATATTATCTTCTCCCTTATCTAGTACCTTCTGAATTGACAAACAAAAAAAGGGATTAACCTCATGTATTTTTATCCTTCACTTATCACATCCCCATTCAAAACATCTCGGGATTACCAGCACTTTTGTGACAAGAAAAAGGGAACCTTTTTGTCTAGTAACCTAATTAGGGAACATTCATCTACATATAGACCCTACACATACTTTCCCTGTATACATCACCATTAGAGAGAAGTCATATGGATCAATTCACCTTTCTGTGTTGACATCTGTGGATTGATTTCATATTTTGGCATGTACTAATACACCATAAATGTGGCCAGGAAGTTCTTCTCACCTAATTGCTCCTAGGCCAACCTGCATGGCTAAATATTATTGTTGAATGTTAATATTCCCTTCCACCTCATTCTTTGTTGCGGAAGGTGATCCCCCCTAAATACTTGATTTTCCCAACTCTTGTTGAACATACTGAAGAAAAGTTATACAAGTCGTTGACATATGGGTTTCATAATCTGAGAAGATCTTATTCACCCAGTCTAAAATTATTAAGAAGCAATTCATAGTTGTGGTGGAACACAAGTGTCTATGGTATGCATGTTTAATTATCCATACAATCAAGAGATATATATATTTTTCTATGATATCCATCCACCTAATATAACATAATAGTTGTACTATGATAGCCTCCAGCAAGGCTCATGGGATGAACTAAAATGAGTAGCACGTATGCAACATATCAAACTAACTCTTGTATCACCCCACTTCCCACACACCCAATTATACACATCATGCTTATTTAAAACTTCAAAGGGTAAATCATACTATAAAACAAAGGGAAGTTGAAAGCACCATTAATAGTGTGGGAAGTATAAGTAAACCCATCAGGGCTATGGACACTCACTGGAAGTGAGGATATTCTTATATGATATCGAGGCAACTTCGTTGGGACTATGGACGCTCGCTGACAGTGAAGCAATGCTAGGAACAAAGAGACAAGAAAAACACTTATGTATGTGCATGATTGTAATTTAAAGATCAGGACCCGTCGTTGAGTCAGAGCTAAGCAAAGTACTCATTTAAGATTTACTCCATTTATTAACTCACTGAAAATGATATTTTAGATAACTTTGCTTGGTATAAGGTCATATATTTTGAGAATTTGACATTTATGTGGTACCCATAATGATGATCATGCTTATTACAATACTATGGGTCAATATTGTAGTTAGATGTAAAGCTAAAAACCTAAATATTCATCCACAAAAATTGATGACAAATGTAAAGCTAAAAAACCTAAATATTTAATGACCTAGCCTATCT
>ML791334.1:646283-679182 GCA_009831015.1 Picea engelmannii
TATATATATATATATATACACCACGTCCTTTCCTTCTATTAAATGACAATTATGCATCTTAAATGACAAGCAGACTGATGCAAAACTCATACAAATATGTAGAACTATAATAACATATTTATTAAATATCATTCGCATCATTTTAAATAGTAAAATACATGGAATTAACACAATTATAACAGAGTATCCATAACAAATATCTTTATCAAAATGAATCACCAACTAGCTACATACGATGGATGTTCCTCCCATCCGTAGACTATGTTGCATTATCATTTTCTGCAAAAGGACACCCTCGAGCTGGGGATATGAGTCCACAAGGAAAATTAATGAGCTCCTATGGCTGGCTACAGTTCCTTCACATATCCCAATACCCAAAACGATATGGTTTGATCACTCACACAACCACCCCCAACACACCGACTCTTTTTCTTATTTATCCTGTATAACCTAGAGAAGTGGGTCCCCTTCTCTACAATGTATTTCCTTAGGCTATCTCACCTCTTTTCTAGGCTCTATCATGGATTGGATAGGAAATAACTTTGTTGGGAGTTACAAATAGGCATCAAAAACCTAATTCTCAGCATGAATTTACAACTAGCATAAAAACCTTCTATTACAAGGTTCAATAGTAGGCTACTCCCTCCAAGTTGTAGTTCAAAAAGTGCAGAATGATGGACATAATGATTACTATCTCTCCCAAAAATAACGAATAAGTATGTGTTTTTTAACTTGCAAATTGGCACTCAGGGATGTCCACCCAACTACTTTAGCACACATCACAAACTTGATATGACTTTAACATGTGCTAATTTAAATACTTTGGCTTACAATTAAATATATTATTTGTCTTTTGGCCCTTTTGAGCCCCCCTAAGCCTCTCACATTTCTCTCTTGTGGAATCATATCCCCCCATGTTCATTGTCCCTCTCATATTGCAACCAACAATGCATTTTATTAATAATTTCTAGTGTACATATAATTTACATAGTTGGCCCTAGGCCTGATTGTTCGATTTACAACCTTGATCATATATATACAAAATTACATTACATTTACGTGGATCAAATCTAGCGTGTTACAATATCTATAAACCCTTGGGAATAATTTATGACATTTTCGTCAAACTAGGAGGAAAAAGTATTAAAATTGATATAGAAGTAGTGGATGATCCAGTTACTTAGAACATGCTACTTAGGATAAATTGGTGCTACATGATGCAATATGTTGCATTGTTCTACAAAGAGATGAAATTTCCCCATGATGGAAAAATTGTTATTTTTTATCAACTAGAGTTTTTTTAATCCACCGCCTTCGATCAAGAAAACATTTTACCTTTAGTAGATGGATCTAGACTACCCCCAATTATGTTGATATGGGATCTAGTCTATTTAAGGTAATATTTATTAGGAACCTTTCAAGGATCTACCTTGATGATCAATTAAGTTGTAACCTTACCAATGTACATGATATCCACCTCTCAAAAGGTACACTTACTGTCAGACATTGAAGTTATCAATTTGGAAATATGTACACACTTGGATTTGGTAGAGGGGAATTCAAGTGTGCTACTAACATCCCATAATACAATTTATCATGACATTTCACACATATTCATTGTTTCAAAAGCACCTTCTGATTATGATCCTTCTTTAGAGTTGATGTTTCTCGATGATGAGTCAATAATGGAAGCATTGTGTAAACTTGATTCACCTTGGGATGATTTTAATAGTAGGTATTCTTTAAATTTATTGAACCTTAGTTCCACATTAGATCGGTATGCTATTGAAACTAATGATTTCGTCCATGCAAGAAGTTTTGATTGGCTCAAAATCCCATTTTGGTTCTAGATTCCTTTGAAGAGGGAATTTTGTGCAACATATCAAAGACCATCAAAATTGATATCTCTTGTAACTTGGTATAGTTGAAAACGTATGTATTGGTGTCGATTTCCCTCCTGATGAAATTCTAGCTTACAAATCTCATTTTCAAGAAATTCATGATGTTTTCACTTCAACCTACAAAGAAATTCCTAGAATGGATGCAACTATCACCGAACATCAATAGATACTTGGCTTGATGCTTGAACACACAAAAAAAGACAATTACCAATACACAGTGGGAAGTTCAACACAATTCAAGGCGAGATTGATAAGTTGATAGACACCAATTTATTATTTTATTTATCTAACTGTTTATAATACATAGGTTTCAAATCCATTTCTGATCAATTAAAGTCAAGGAACTGTCGTAATATGCACATATTTTCAGCCCCGAGGGGTAGCTCAATTGGCAAGTGCCGTGAAAATGAAGTTCTATGAGGTTCTGAGTTAAATTCCCCTCGATTTAGCCCTGCCCGCAGAAGGGGCATACATAGGCACCTGGAGGTTATAGTGGTAGTGGTCGGAATCGACCCCGTGTCACGCGAGTACGAGACCGACGCAGTTGCCGATTCCACCAGTGATAAAAAAAATATGCACATATTTTCATGATTTAAACAAAGCATGCCTTAAAGATAGTTTTCTGACACCTTTTATTGACCAGATTGTATATGCTTGTGTTGGACATGACATTGTCTCTTTTATGAATGGATTTTTCAGGATATAACCAAATCCATATCTGTGAACAAGATCAACATAAACTACTTTCACTTTCCTTTAGGGAAACTTTTCATATAAAGTTATACCATTTGGTTTGAAAAATATTGGAGCCACTTTTCAACCAACATGCAATGTTGTATGTGTTCTATGATATGTTGGAAAAAATTGTAACATACTTTCACAATTTAATTGCTAAGTCAAAACAAAGAAACCAATAATTACATGATTTATGAGCCATCTTCTTATGTTTACTTAAGCACAAGATTATGCTTAACCCTTAAAAATGTGACTTCTATGTTACCATAGGAGGTTTGTTAGGTTTCATCGTGCCTATAAATGACACATCTTTAGATCCTTTAAAATGCCAAGCCATTTTGCAATTAAAACCTCCCTGTACCATTCAACAATTACAAAACATGCAAGGGAATGCAAATTTCCTTAGACATTTTTCCCTGGATTATGCTACCATAGCCCATGGTTTTTGCAAACTTAAAAAAAACAATCCTTTTCACCAAGATAGTAAAGCCCAATAGGGTTTTCAAGATCTAAAACATGCTCTAACTTTAACCCATTTTTTAGTCCATCAAATTTTACTTGTAATTTCATATCATATTGTTTATAGTAGCAATTGATTATGTTGTTTGGAGTTTTTATGGCACAATTGGTTGACATTGGTAGGAAACATATTATCTATTATCTAAGTAAAACCATGATGATAAACTAACCCTTGAAGTGGTATACACTACTAAAAAATAGTTAGTGACTCTAACTCTATAATGTATATATTTCTTAATGAAAAGTTTTCAAAATAAAATGTCTTTTTACATAATTTAAGTTAAAATTTGTTTCCATATTAATATAAAGAATTTTTATTAATTATTTTATAATTAAAATTAAAATAACAACTATTAAATATTTATCATAAATTTTTTCCACCTTCATTTATGTAAAACCTTATTTCACCGAATTTTCCATCCAAGAAATGCATCCCCTTAAATTACATCACTCCAACCATTAACCATTAAAGAATTTGACCAATTTATTTGCTGACAAGTCATGCAATTCTACACATACCATTGTCTATAACACCTTTCACACTTACCTTTCATTGTCTGCAGCACCTTTCAAATACATACCATTATCTATAACACCTTTCATTGTCTGCAACACCTTTCAAATACATTCCTTCTTTCCCCTTAGTGGATTAAAAAATTTCAATTTATTTATTTAAGTAAGGATTATATCGATATCGATGTGTTCAGGATCTATCTATAAAGGGTTTTGAATATTAAAGCTCATCAACATCCCTTTTTTTAATGTCGATAATCTAACATAAAATTTTTGTGACCTGACTCTCACAAAACTTTCCATTTCCATTAGGAGAAGCTATGGCAATAACCGTAAAAAGATCCTCAACAACTTGACCGTTAAGGACGATCTCAAGACTTTTAGGCAATCCTACAGGCACGATATTCTTTGAATACAGGCCTTTTGCAAAGTGCCTACGTCAGTTTTTAGTTTTTATGTGCAATAGCAGCAACTTCCTCCACTAGTGCAGCGAATAGGAGGGGCGAAGCTCTGAAGTGCGAATATATGTAACAATCACCTCCACCAGTGCGCACCAGGAGAGAAACTCGCAATTGTAGACATGTGAATGGGTCATATAATGGTCTTTTATATGATTGCATATATCATCTGTCAGGAGCAAATCTCACCTTGAAGGACAATTTTCATATTTCATAGAGTGGGTTAATTTGGGAGTAATCTTTTCTTTTGATTTATTTTTCAGGCATGTTTTTAGGTGATGTAGTTTTAAATTTCTGATCAATTTAGAAGTCTGATTAATTTTATGAATATCTGGGTTGGTTTAAAATAGAACAAAACCCCCCCAAAAAAGTTCTAAAATGCATGGAACTCTAATCCATACTAAACTCAGGTTATCCCTGAAAATCTAGTTCGATTCAAACCCATTTTTTTTTTTTTCATGAAAAAAGAAAAGATTACTCCGTAATTAACTTACTCCATACATGAATCAATCAATACCTGGACAAAGTCAGAGGGTAAATAATAGAAAACACATACATCTCAAATATACGATGAAATCCATTCAGTTTTGTACGTGCTCAGCCAACCAGTGTGAAGCCCTGACATTGACCAGACTTCACACCATGTGAAACCCAAAACCAAAGCCATATCGACGACCGAGTTATGGAATTTTTCATATAAATAAGGTCTTTGGGCATCTCAGGCATATCCATTGCTGTATAACCAACTGAAGAATATTAGACAAATCTGGGATTTTGATTTGATTTCTCGACATGGAGAGGATCTCTAACATGGCAGTTGTTCTGAGAATTTACTTTGTTTTAACGTTGATTTCTGTAGGCGTAAGCACGAAAACATGCCTCAGTGGATCATTAAAGCCTGACTACTATCTATGGACTTGTCCAGAGGCTGAAGCAATTATTTTCGCTGGAGTTGAAAGGGCTGTGATTCAGGAGGCACGCATGGCTGCCTCTCTTCTTCGTCTGCATTTTCATGACTGCTTTGTTAATGTTAGTAACTCAAGCTATATCATTGTCATTGCTTCTTCTGTTAAGAGTTGAATTGATTTTCTTACAAATATTTCCCTTATTGTTTATCTAAACTTGTTGGTAACCATCACGTTGGGCTTTGGGTTGAATTTTTATTTCATGAGAGAGTCTAAAATATTAAAATAAGGTTTGCATTTGAAATTTTTTCTATCATTTAACTGTTAAAGTGTATCTAGTTATACACCCTACCCTTCTGGATCTAAGGATTTGAACTTGTAATTTTATAAGAGGACACCTGTTCTTACTCATTAAACCTCCTTGAATTTCCTTATTAAAAGATTGGCCAATATATACTTAAAGATTGGTAATATATACTATGTTTGGTATTTTTGAAAAGTTCTTCTCCATCACGGGATTACATTTATTTCCTTCATATATGGTGTTCCACACTTGCATTTATATCCCATTAGTTTCATCAGGATAGAGTTTGCTGGTTCTCTATTTCTCAGTTAAAGCTCTCAGTCACATCATATTGGATTTGCTGCTTCATCATTTTCGTGAATGATTCTGTTTTATTTAATGTAGCATAAGCTCTTACGAGCCATCAAAGTTAACCATTGACTTCGGTTAAGATGAACTGAATCTGCAATCCAAGGATTGTAGAATGATGCTATTTACCTCAAACTTAACTTGATTATAGATTAGATATCCATCAATGTACATGGAGCAAAGTCAATCATTGACTTCCGTTAACATTACTTCATATCCTGTGCATGGATTGAATCTGCAATCCTTGGATTGCAGAATGATGCTGTTTACCTGCATTTGACTTCTTCTAATTTGCATTAATTTCACTGGCTTAGTGTTTATTGGGTTTGGATATTAAAGTCTCATTTGAAGAATAGGTCTTACAGGCCAAGTAGATACCTTTGTACATTTTGATGTCACTTAGAGGTCTATGTAGACCATCATTCTAGAGAAGTTTGATATTTAAGAAATTATATTTCTTAAAGTTGTAATGGATATTTAATGAAGAAATGGAAGTTATCTGCAGGGCTGTGATGCTTCGGTGCTGCTGGATGACACTGTGACTTTTGTGGGAGAGAAGACAGCAGCTCCTAACCTCAACTCTCTCCGTGGTTTTGAAGTTATAGATGCCATAAAAAAAGAACTTGAATTTGCATGCCCTGGAACTGTTTCCTGTGCTGACATCCTTGCCATGGCAGCCAGAGACTCGGTCGTTCTGGTAAAATATTATTGCTATTTTTCTATTGTCTTTATGATTTAAAATACCTTTATCCAATTCATAGTTTTATGATGATACCATATAGTAACATGAGATTGTCTTTTTTTCTTTTTTTTTTGGTTTATGACCAGACAGGAGGAGCATCATGGGAAGTGCAGTTGGGGAGAAGAGACAGCCTAACAGCAAGCAAAGAAGCAGCAAATAACAACATTCCAGCCCCCACATCAAATGTTGCAACACTCAACTCCAATTTTCAGAATGTAGGCCTCACTGAACAAGATATGGTCACACTCTCAGGTCCATCATCCATTCACTGTTTCATCTGTGTATCTATAACAATACATAGGACAGAATATATAATAATATATCAGTACTTAAAAGCACAAAAAATAAATCTAAGCATGAATTTATTAGGGTTAAAAAGATTCAAATTAAGATGATATATCTTGACTTATATATTTCATTCTAATATATATTTTTATGTTTATTATTTTTACCTGAGCTGGTCACACTCTCAGGTCCCTGACCTGTAAATACACCTCATAATTTTTGATATGAAGTGATTGATATGTTTTGCAGGAGCCCATACAATAGGAAAGGCGCGATGTGCAACATTCAACTCTAGGCTCACGGGACAACCAGATCCCACTCTGCAGAGAGAGTTCCTGACATCGCTCCAACAACTCTGCTTTGAAGGTTTCGCCAGTAATAACAACACCGTAACTGCACTAGACGTGGAGACTCCTGTCATTTTCGACAACCAATATTATCAAAACCTGCCTTCTGGTGAAGGCCTACTGAATTCGGACCAGGTGCTCTATTCCACTGGAGGAACTACAAGGGAGTTGGTGGAATTTTACATGCAGAACCAAGAGGCATTCTTCGAGAACTTCAAAACCTCCATGATCAAAATGGGAAACATCCAACCTCTCACTGGCACAAATGGGGAGATTCGTCGCAATTGTCGATTTGTTAATTCATTAGCATGAAGTCTACACTTAATAAGCTATATATATATATATAATAATTTTATATATACTAATATATATAAGAGTGTCTGTAGCTAAATATTATGTTTAGAAGATTGAATGTGTGCGGGATGTATTGCAGTATTATGTTGTATTCATGGACGTATATTATTATGTAGGTCAAGATAGGATTGCTATGGACATAGTATAATGTATCATCTCACTTGGATGTAAGGATGAATATTGAATAGTTTGTTGTATGGAACGCATATAAGAATGTAATGTATCATTTTAATTGGATGTAAGGTTGATTAATGAATAGTTTGTTGCACAGAATGTATATCAAATTGTAATGTATCAGTTTACGTCTATGTAAGGTGGAATATAAAATGTTTAACAGATGTAGATCCGTTGGTGATAAAATATATGGTTAAGGTATTCCGATCAGTTGATGATAGAATATATGGTTAAGGTATTTTTTGTGATTATGATGTAGTTGGTTCAAACCTTAAATTAATGTTATATGTAATATGTTATTGCCAAAGTTGTTACCTAATATTCAAATAATTAAATATAAAATAATTTGTAACTTTGTCATATGAAACACATAAAATAATTTTATGTAGTTTGTGAGATTCATATTTTATTCATGCAATCTTATTAATGTTTACTCAATGGTGATGGTTGATGTCTATATAAAGTTGCAGAGAACAAGTAAGGGGCTAGCCGTTTGAGAATCTTAACCAGTATAGTAATTTGATGACCTCGCAATAACAAGGCCACTAATCTAATAATGTAGTTTGTGAGATTCATATTTTATTCATGCAATCTTATTAATGTTTACTCAATGGTGATGGTTGATGTCTATATAAAGTTGCAGAGAACAAGTAAGGGACTAGCCGATTGAGAATCTTAACCAGTATAGTAATTTGATTACCTCGCAATAACAAGGCCACTAATCTACACGCAGAAAATAAGATAAGAGAACTTTCAAATATTTTTTTTTTTAGAAAATCATAAATTGTGTGGATACAACTCATAATCAGATGTAAAGTGGTTGTAACTCAATTGGTTAGGGTGTAGAGTTTTCTCTTCTCCACTCGAGTCTCATCTATGCAATAAATGGTTATACAAGTATTTAAAAGGAAAAATAAAGGTTTTGCAATTAGAGTGTATTTCAATTAGTGTATTTTTCTAGAGTAATTACTTGTATATGGTGCTAAATATTTTTATAGGGAGAATGACAAATGGAATCATCATTTAATATCTTATTATTTTTATACAGTACTACATCATTATATATCTTATTATTTTTATATAGTATTACATCATTTCTATAGTACTAAATTTTCATCTTGCAATCATGTAATGGAGAAGGTAATGATTGCTAGATAATAGTAACGAACAAATGCAAAGCAATGGAAGACAATAAATCCAAAGGAATAATGCTAATTAGTGATAGAGAATAAATGCAAAGCACTCGTAGGTAATGAATGCTAAGTAACAACAATTGGACCAATTACTTCATGACGGTTTCAAGCATGTAGAATTGAAAAACCATAAATGATTTATGGTTTTGTTATGTCTATTTATTTAGTGCTAGAGTCGGAGGAACATCGTGTCTAAATTTTAACTTAATTTTATACTATCAAAATTTCTCTAAAATTCTCAAGCTACTGTAAAACACTCTTGTAACCATTTAGTACCTGTATAAAATGTACTTTAGAGTGTAAGAGACTTTATATTGTAACCATTTAGTTGTTAAATAATACATTGAATATGCTTTAGAGTGTGAGGTTTTTCTTCCTAAAGGGTTTTCCTTAGGAAATGATGTTGTTAATGGCTTGATATTTATTTTATTTGTTTGCAATTGTTTTTTTCTAAGTTTCTACACATTTTTCTCTCATGGATTAGTGTAGGAAGCGAATTTTGCACCTCTACTTCCATTCATTTGGTATCAAAGCTTGATTATCTAGATCCAAGGTGTCTGGGACAATGTTTTTTTTATCTAATCTTGGTTTGAGTGAGATCTTGCATAGAAGGAAATCTTGTTGCAAGGAAATGACGAGCATATCTAGATTAGAAATGGAGAAGTTTGATGGAACTAACTTTGACTTGTAGAAACTCAATATGGAGGATCTTCTTGTAGATCGAGACCTATGGGTTGTAGTATCTAGAACTAAACCCATTGGTATGAAAGATGAAGAGTGGGTGGTGTTGGAGAGAAAGGTGAGAAGCCTTGTTAGGATCTGTTTGAATGAATCATTATTATTGAACATTTCTGAAGAAAAAAATACAACAACTATTTGGAAGAAGATGGGGGATTTATATCAGGTTAAATACTTGGTTAATAAACATTTTATGTGGAAAAATTTGTTTTCCTTGAGAATGGGTGATGGTGATTCTGTATCCGAGGAAAATCATTGTATAACCCTTTTTTGTTCATTACCAGATTCATGGATCAACTTGTTAATGGACATTGGAAGCACTGTAAAGACATTGATGCTTTATGAGGTCATAACTACTTACTCCTAGAGAAGGTGAGGCATAAATATTTTGAATCCACCAATGAGGCCTTGGCTGTTCTTGGAAGATCAAAGGAGAAAGGAATTAAGAGAGAAAAGGGAAAATCCAAATCTCGTGGGAGACATGAATCTCCTGGAAAGTCCAAGACAAAATGTTGGAATTGTGGCAACACCGAGCATTTCGGAAGGGACAGGAAGGAAGAGAAGAAGATGAATAAGAAAGAAAAGGATGTTTCTAATGATGATTTTGAAAAATATTCTTAAGAGGATGGTGGAGATACCTTTTTGTATCTTTAGCAACTCGTGTAGGCCAAAGTGCATGTCTGATAAACTCTAGAGATTCCTTCCATATGACTTCCTATTGACACTAGTTTTCAGTATGTTGATGGGGGAAAAATGCCAATGTCAAAATGAGGAAGAATTACCCGATGGCAGGTCCCAATTAGATCCAATCTCGTTTGAATATTAGCCTCCACTAGTATATGCACACTACCGCTAACTAAATGAATTTCGCTCCGAAGAGAGACTTTTCATCAAAGCTAGGCTAAGTCCTAAATGCAAGGCTATTCTAATATGATAATGCAATCCTACATTAAAGAGAAACTACATTCCTATTATACAATAGTAGAATTAATTACATGTATTTAATTTAATGTGAAAAACAAAAGTAGTTAAAATTTTACAAAATTAAATCATATCACATACTTGTTTGCATGTAGATGTTCATAAGCATGTTCCTATAATTGAATTCATAATCCATTTATAACCATTTCCTACAAACGACAATTGAAAAGAACGACAAAATACAACATTTGCAGAAAACAATCACCAACATTGCATTATTGAATAAATGGATCATGAAGATGCCTTCTATTATCTTCCTTCAAATAAGTAATTCATTTTCAGGAATGCAACAACAAGTAGAGAGATTTCCTATCCATCTTTGAGTCTGATATAGAATTATACAATACCCAAATTTGACTCTCCACCCCCCCCACCCACCCACCCACCCACCCAGGTTAATTTGAACTTCCTATATACTTGCAGGCGAACTATTGGCCTTCCTAATTACATGATTGTTCAATTACAACTTCCATACTCTTCCCATTCCCATTACATTTGGATTTTATGGAGCATAAATAAATCATTACATAATATTCCTTCCTACTATGATTTTCCTTGGGAAGGTGATAAACTCTAAATCTTTGGGAGTGAAGAGATTCCCCCCTGAAAATTTGGTCCAGATGATAGCTAACTACTGGTTCACCTATTCATTGACCGCAGACTGAGAAGAAGATGAAAATATTCTCCCAACCTTTCCCTTTTGGGAACATGGATAAGTATCTAACTCTAAATGCTTGTCTCTTTCCCGAACACGGTTTCGACTTGGCTATTTGTTTTGATATGGACATGCGTTAGGTTGAATTGTGTATTACTACCATCTCTTGATCTGCATCCTACATTCTCCGATGACAGTGCTCTGCTTCTTGTGAAAACAAGTGAAGTTCCTCGTTGGCTCGGTACTACAGAATCTTGATAGTTCCTCTTGGTGGAAATAGCTAGGAGAATGAGTACACTATTCCTACTGTTATGGATAAGAAATATTACACTCTCCCTATCTCTTTTCCAAACAATTAATTTTCCTTTCTCTTTGCTTCATTTTGTAATGTTTCAAGTGATTCCCATTTAAGGCATGAAGACGAGGCATGAGTGTTGTAATCGATGTCCTGTTTGGATATTTGGATATTTTCGGTTTGAAAGGATATCTCTGTTATTAATAATCCAAGGTCCATATGATTTTCTATGAGTTGGCGATCTTCGATTTCTCCCAATCTTGTATTCCTTCACACGCCTTTGATATATCTCCTCATAATTTTTGTAACCTATGTGTCTTATGTGATCCAGGATATGGATGTTGTTCATCAAGTTTCGTGCATGGAAATTAGCTTCCTCTCTCTTTGCTGCTTTCTTCAATGATCTTCCAAGTCTTGAAAATCGAAAAACAATTATTAGCCCTTGTACTACAATAACTAATTTAATCTAGATCTATTCTCTGCTTGTCTGAGATTTCCTGTACTGTGTTTTACTTCTTTAATTTTATATGGATTTCATGTGCGTGAGATGACAGGTTGTTTGATACGTGTATAAGAGCAATCCTATCACTTCTCGTTAGTATGAAGGAT
This sequence comes from Picea engelmannii, assembly GCA_009831015.1. Classification (NCBI taxonomy): domain Eukaryota; kingdom Viridiplantae; phylum Streptophyta; class Pinopsida; order Pinales; family Pinaceae; genus Picea; species Picea engelmannii. Next base: position 658,340 of record ML791334.1, read on the forward strand.
TGCGATGTATACATGTGAGCAGGTTTGTAGGACTTAAGTTGATGCTTGATGAATATTGAACCATATATCATGTAGAGAACTCATTCCATAATTTCATGAGTCGTGGGGTTTTGGGATCACATGGTTTCATATGTTAGTGTTCATGTGGGGGAAACACATATATTCCTATTCTCTTTCTTTGAAGTCTACTTCTGAAACTAATAGTAACTCGGCTAGGTTTATTTCAGATCAGAATAGTCTACCTTTCTTCCTTTAAAGCAAATTGTTATCTTTGCTCGAGCATTAGAAGTGCCAAATCTGTTACGAAACGAGCGACAATCAATAGAAGGGAAAAGATCCAGACATGGCTAAACCTTCTCCCCCCGATTCCCCGCCAGATATGGTTCAACACTTTCAATCTCAAGAATCCCACCTTCACTCCGTATCTTTGATTTGCGAGGTTCGCTTCTTTGCTTCCTGCCAGCGGTATAAAAAGGTTCTTACTTTGCAAGTGAATGTTTCATGTCATTTCGAGTGCCTTCTCATCCTATATATACAGAGGAAAGTATAAGCATATATTTCATAAAAATTTTCAATTTGTTTCAATATTTGTTTACCATCCAACCAATTTGAGTGAACTTTGTTCATCCAAACTGATCTCATATTAGTGTGATATGAGGCAAGTTTTTTTTCCCTAATTTAATATTAGTGTCACAACCCTCATCTTTTAATATTACTTGAATGTGGAGGCCATGTAATATATTGTGAGAATTAAGTTTGACGTATAGGAAAGATGTTTATTGTCTCATCGTAGTGGTCATATCTTGTGTAGAGTACTCGATTCATCCCACATAGTTAGAGGGTTGGGGTTGGTTCGAATCGAGTATCCCTTCCTAATTATATTTAGATAAAGAGATTTTTGAATAAAACTTCCTTCTCCTCCTTTGTTTGGGATCATCGAGAAAATCATTGATTGAGTTGAGGGTTTGTGTGATTGTTGTGATCAGATTCATATCAGCTGGTGAAAATCAATTAAAAGAAAGGTAACCCATAGTCGTTCGGTTCCAAGAGAAATCAATACGAAGGTATGTGGGAAGAAAGGGATGGATTGGTAGGGAAGGGAGACTTAGGCCCCAAATTGAAGTATTTTAAATTCCAAACTTTGAATCACCAAGAAGAGATCTCAATAACAGAGAAATATTTCCATTTCCACTTGATCATAGATTTGACAGATGAGCTTTGAATTGTTTCCACAAATGGGTTGTTACGAACAAACCACAGATGGTTTTTGGAGATGTTGGTTAAATGATATGCATCACCATAAAATCTACACCACTTTCTCAACATCAGAAATCCAATGGAAAATATGATAATTGATTAAACTATTGTCAGGGTACCAAAACATTTTTTGACCATAGAAAGTTCCTCAAAGGTCTCAGTGCTGAATGAGAGTATGGGCACTGATATTGGGTTTAATAATGTATGGCTTCCATAAACTCCTCAAATATTAGTGCCCTCAAACAATTCACATTTCTATCTAGGTACATCGAGGAAGAATATGTGAGGTCGAATTGTAGATAGGCTAGGTCATTAAATATTTAGGTTTTTTAGCTTTACATTTGTCATCAATTTTTGTGGATGAATATTTAGGTTTTTAGCTTTACATCTAACTACAATATTGACCCATAGTATTGTAATAAGCATGATCATCATTATGGGTACCACATAAATGTCAAATTCTCAAAATATATGACCTTATACCAAGCAAAGTTATCTAAAATATCATTTTCAGTGAGTTAATAAATGGAGTAAATCTTAAATGAGTACTTTGCTTAGCTCTGACTCAACGACGGGTCCTGATCTTTAAATTACAATCATGCACATACATAAGTGTTTTTCTTGTCTCTTTGTTCCTAGCATTGCTTCACTGTCAGCGAGCGTCCATAGTCCCAACGAAGTTGCCTCGATATCATATAAGAATATCCTCACTTCCAGTGAGTGTCCATAGCCCTGATGGGTTTACTTATACTTCCCACACTATTAATGGTGCTTTCAACTTCCCTTTGTTTTATAGTATGATTTACCCTTTGAAGTTTTAAATAAGCATGATGTGTATAATTGGGTGTGTGGGAAGTGGGGTGATACAAGAGTTAGTTTGATATGTTGCATACGTGCTACTCATTTTAGTTCATCCCATGAGCCTTGCTGGAGGCTATCATAGTACAACTATTATGTTATATTAGGTGGATGGATATCATAGAAAAATATATATATCTCTTGATTGTATGGATAATTAAACATGCATACCATAGACACTTGTGTTCCACCACAACTATGAATTGCTTCTTAATAATTTTAGACTGGGTGAATAAGATCTTCTCAGATTATGAAACCCATATGTCAACGACTTGTATAACTTTTCTTCAGTATGTTCAACAAGAGTTGGGAAAATCAAGTATTTAGGGGGGATCACCTTCCGCAACAAAGAATGAGGTGGAAGGGAATATTAACATTCAACAATAATATTTAGCCATGCAGGTTGGCCTAGGAGCAATTAGGTGAGAAGAACTTCCTGGCCACATTTATGGTGTATTAGTACATGCCAAAATATGAAATCAATCCACAGATGTCAACACAGAAAGGTGAATTGATCCATATGACTTCTCTCTAATGGTGATGTATACAGGGAAAGTATGTGTAGGGTCTATATGTAGATGAATGTTCCCTAATTAGGTTACTAGACAAAAAGGTTCCCTTTTTCTTGTCACAAAAGTGCTGGTAATCCCGAGATGTTTTGAATGGGGATGTGATAAGTGAAGGATAAAAATACATGAGGTTAATCCCTTTTTTTGTTTGTCAATTCAGAAGGTACTAGATAAGGGAGAAGATAATATTTTCATTTGAAAACTTAATGTCTTGTTCCCCCTACAAGGTAATATGATACCGATTGTGATAATGAAGGATATGATTCTCTCTTCAATCTAGTTCTTTATTTGACAAAACAAGTATTCCAATAGAGGAGGAACACCTTCAATAACCACTCACACAACCAGATCAAATATCAACACACTGATGTTTTGACATGGTAAAACCCCTATGGGGAAACATCCACGACTCTAGCCAACGCGACCACTTGGAGAAGTTTATTAATGAAAGAGAAAAAGATTCCAGAGAGTTTTTAATAGAGAGTTTATCACAACCAATCATCGAAAAATGACCCTCCATGCTCTTTAAATGGAGATCATGGACCAATCAAGTGTTAAGCCATGCATCAATGGTCGTTAAGATCAAGGAGAATAAGAACCGTCAGATCACTCTATGTCGGGAACATATCGTGACCATTGGATTTCCTAACTAAAAATGCATACTAATGCATACTAAAGAAACAAACTTTTACCTAACAACACATTAGACCAAGTAGATATTAACTAACCCTTAAGTGTCTAAATATTCTAACATCCCCCCTTAAGAACAACTTGGGATATGATTGAAGGACTTACAATAGTGACACAATAGGATAAGGAAGGAGGCATTAGAGCCTATCCCCCCTTGATGACAACTTCTTGAACTCCTAACATAGAATGAAGTTTGGAAAACTTCTCTTCTATAAGAGACTTTGTGAAAATGTCTGCAACTTGATATTTTGTAGGGAAAAAGAGAACTTCAATAACTTGATCAAGAATGAGCTTTCTGATGAAGTGCATGTCTAGATCAATGTGTTTACTGCACTGATTTTGAACTGGGTATTTGGTGAGCTTGATGGCACTCTGATTGTTGCACCAAAGGCTGGTCGGATGTTGCTGCTAGAATCCAAACTCTGAAAGGATTTGTCAAAGCCACAAGGCTTCCTGACTTGCATTTACCGTTGCTTGGTACTCTTCTTCTGTTAAAGAAAGTGCAATAGCCAATTGTTTCTTACAATCCCAAGTGATAGGTCTTGAACCAAGGATGAAAACATAACCTACAGTAGACTTCCGATCATCATGGTTTCCGGACCAATCTGAATCAGTGAAACCAACCAATAAAGGAGTCCCCCTTAAACTATAATGCATCTCGAACTAAACTGTACCACATACACAGGGAAGTATATTTTTAGTTTCTTTCTGATGACTTTCATGGTGTGTTTGCATATACCAAGCAAAAAGACCAACAACAAAAGAGAGATCGGGACAGGTATCAATCAAGTATAAGAGCCTACCAACTAATTGATGGTACAAGGTGGCATCAACTTCGGGAGAAGTATAGGTGGCATCAAGATTGAATCTATACTGGAAGGGAGAAGGGGTTGGTTTACAATATTCCATGTGAAAGTGACGAAGAAGGTCACAAGCATACTTAGACTAGGAAATAAAAATTCCTTCATTGGTTTGCAAAACTTGGAGACCAAGGAAATAGTGAAAAAATCCTAAGTCTATCATTTCAAATTTCTTCTTAAAGATGGTTTTCACATTTAAGATTTTTGAGTCACTACCAATAAGGATAAGGTCATCAACATAAAGGACAAGGATCATGAGATGGCTTCCTACTTTCTTGATATAGACATTAGGATCAAAATGGCATCTAGAGAATTCGATGTCAATAAGAAAGTTGTCCATTTTGGCATACCAAGATCAGGTAGACCGCTTAAGACCATAAATATATTTCTTAAGGTGACAAAAAAGGATAGAGTCATTCTCAACATAGCCAGGAGGTTGTTCCATGTAGATTTATTCTTGAAAATCTCCATGCAAGAAGGAGGATTTAACATCCATCTAATGGACCTCCCATTTATGTGAGGCAAAAAGGGAAAGAACAAGGCATATGGAATTCATTTTGGCTACAGGGGAAAAGGTTTCATTATAGTCAATTCCTTCAACTTGGGAAGATACTTTGGCAACTAACTGAGACTTAAGTCTATCAACACTTCCATCTGATGCATACTTAGTTCTGTAGACCCATTTACATTTGACAAGTTTTCTTCCTTTTGGAAGAGGTACAATATCCCAAGTTTTGTTTTCTATTAAAGAACAATACTCTTCATTCATTGTTGTATCCCAATATGGATGACCTAAAGCTTCTGCAAATGTCTCTAGATCACGAGTCTCTAAAACTTGAGCCAAAAGAGAAGAGGCTCATTAGAACTATGAATGTGTCTGATGCTGATCTGAAGGATTATTGATAAGATCACCAACTACTTCTCGTGTTGAATAGACCCATCTAGGAAGCGGTGGAGCTGGTGTTGGTTCAAGTTCAAAGGACTCATTTGGAGGAAGGTGAGCAGGTGGAGGTGGATTTTCATCCTCATTGTCATCATTTGAAGATAAAATGAGAATAGGAACAAAAGAAGGGACAAGGTATCCACAATCATCGAATCAGATTTGCAGGCCAAGATATTTTCATGAAATTTAACATCTCTTCTAATAATAATTTCATTACAATGTGGTTGAAGAAGTCTATAACCTTTGACATCTTTAGAATAACCAACAAATATACACTTCTCACTTTCAGGCTGCAATGCTTTCCTTTTCTCATCAGGAATGTGAGCCCATGCTATACTGCCAAATACACAAAAGCGACTTACATATGATTTAATTTTAGTCCAAGCTTCTTCCAGTGTTATATTTTTAAGAGCCTTTGTGAGAGTGCGATTTACTATGTAATTTGCAAAGTTGATGGCTTCCACCCAATACTTTAGACTTAATCCCTTAGATTAGATAATACAATTAGCTATTTCTTTTAATGTGTGGTTCTTTCTCTCATCAACACCATTTTACTGTGGTGTATATGGAACATTGTGTTTCATTTGGATGCCCTGTGTAGTGCAATAACTTGTAAAATTATTGTTCACATATTTTCCTCCATTATATGTTCTTAACCTTTGAATTTGATGTTCAAATTGCTTTTCTACAAGGGCCTTGTAGGCTATAAACTTGTCAAAAACGTTTCTCTTAATTTTTAAGAAGTAAACCCAATTACATCTGGAAAAGTCATCAATGAAAGTTAAGAAACACTTGCACCCAGAAAAAGAAGGAGAAGAAAGTGGACCACACAAGTCACTATGAACATGATGCAAAGGGCCCGAGGCATGCCAAGAGGCACATTTGTCAAAACTATCACGATGATTTTTGATCCATATTTATGAGTGGAAAAAAAGGAATAGTAGAATGCATACAAAACAAAAACATATGGAGAACAACAACATATATCGAGTGAACAATAAATTCTATTGAATAAATAAAATAGGATAAAACCATAAAACTGCAGAACTAGAAACAACTTGCTCGAATGGTGGTAGCTATCTCTGAGAAGATATGTGGCTTGGTACACACATCTGTCTAAGAATAGTGATTACAATGAGGCTCCATAGGACTTTTTAACATTACTCATGAATGAAAAAACCCTAGACATCCAAAAACCTAACCCTAGGAGGTGAAACACCAAAATTTATGTGGGCCCCGATGGGTAAGTTGGTACCTCAAATTCCCGGGGTCGTAAATTTTTCATACGACCTCTGTTTTAGGCATGTGATAGCCCATTTAGAAAGGTCTTTTTGAGAAATACATATTGTGCTGTCAAACTCTAACTTCTTCTACATTTTGACTGTTGCAAGCCAAAAAAACACTGTTTAGGGCCCCAAAACGACCCTGGAAGTATAGAAAGATGTGATGGCATGAAAAATTCCAAAATAAGCCAGTTAGATTAGGTGGGAGGCCACCAGTATCCACCTGGAATATGTGTAGGGATTCAGACAACAACGAAAGTGTAGAACCCACAATTACAAAGAAGTACATAAGAATGTGTTGAACTAAAAACTGTAAAGAGGAGGCAGTTGTAATAGGTGGGTGTCCATCGATATCCACTTGGATCGGTCCTCCCCTCTTAGGAAGAAATGGTATCCTTTGCATTGATTTCCCCCATTAGGTGAGGAAACTTCTGCTGAATTTGACCCTGGGTGAGCCACCTGTCTTGGTGTAGGAGCTGCCCTTCCTTGACAACCTGATAAAACTGGATCCTCTGTTGGTGAGTTCTCTTGACCTGTGTGTCCACTATATGATCAGTGGATGCATATTCCATACAGTCAGGTTTGAGCTGTGATGGTGTCAAATGTTCTGTGATCTCTGAGGTGTCCAATAATGGTGGAAAATATGGATGAAGGAGGTCCACATTGAACACTGGGTGTAATCCAAGGAAGGGTGGAGTGTTGAGCTCAAAAGAATTGTTACCCACATTATTGGTGATAGTGGAAGGCCCACAGAAAAGTGGCTGAAGCTTCTGATGGGGCCCTGTAAGGCACTCTTTCTACAACTATAACCAAACCTTGTCTCCCACCTGAAACTGGTGTAGTACTCGGTGTTGATCATGTCGTTGCTTGTACTTAGCATTAGCTTTCTGAAAAATCTCATGGACATGTTGGCAGATGTGTTGAATATGCTCAATGAATCTGGTGGCTTTGTTGGCCTCAGACTGAGCATGGGAATATTCTTCTTGTGTGGTTGTAAGAGGTAGTGCAACATCAATGGGACCCAAGGGTTGGAATCTCAGACCTACCTGAAATGGGCTATGACCGGTGGAGCTATGGAGAGCTCTGTTGTAGTTGTGTTGAACATAAGGAAGAATCTTATCCCATGTATGCAGATGCTTAGACTTGTACATGCGAAGGATGTGCACAATTATCCGATTGACGACCTCTGTCTGGCCATCAGTTTGGGGGTGGAAAGTAGTGGTTTTAGTGAGCTTGGTGTCCAACAATGACCAGAGACTTGACAAAATTTTTCTAAGGAACCTTCTTTCTTGATATGAGGTGATGGTCTGTGGTATCCCAAAATGAACCCACACCCGTTCGAAGAAGGGCTTGGCAGTATTTTCTGCTGTGATGCTCTTCTTGCAGGCTATGATAATGGCTATCTTCGAAAACCAATCAACCACCAAAAATAAACAATCATTTCTGTTCTTGGTGGACGTAAGGCCATACATGTAATCCATCATGATGGATTCCCAAGGCCTCTCGGGAGTAGGAAGAGGGGTGTATAATCCTTGATTCTTAATGGTTGGATTGGAAATGGCACAGGAATTGAAATATCTGATATATTTGCTGACGTCTTTTCGAAGTTTTGGCCAATAATTTTTTTTTGTATAATGACCATAATTTTCTCCATGCCAAAATGTCCTACCATCCGACTATAGTGAGCCTCCCAAATTAGCTTTGCATGCTCACTTGTGGGAACACAAAGGTGGCCTAGATGGAATAATATTCCATCCTGGATGTGAAAATCAATGACATTTTCTCCTGTACCCAAGAGATGATAGGTGGTGACGAAGTCAAGGTCATGCTGATAAAGTTGGGGCCACTTAGATGCCTCATGCCCATAGGAATGGAGCACTATGGTGAGTGCAACGACGAGAGGGTGACTGAGGCAGTCAACGACATGATTTGTGCTCCCTGTTTTATTCTTTAAGATGAGATGGAACCGTTGTAGGTATGTGGACCAATTTTGATGGCGGTCATTCTGCAACTTCCCCTATGTCTGTATGAACTAAAAAGGCTTGTGATCAGTTTGTATGGTTGTCTCCTTTCCCATAATGTAATGTTTCTATTGATTATAGTCTTGCACAATGGAATAGATTTCTTTTTCATAGGTGGGGTATTTTCGGACAATATCTGAGAGTGTCTCACTATGGTATACTACTAGATGACCATGCTGAGTGAGAACTGCACCAACAACATAGTCAGAGGCATTAATCTCAATCTCGAATGTTTGTTGCAGATCAGTTAAGGAGAGTATTGGAGTTGAGCATAAGCGATTCTTCAGATCATCAAATGATTGTTGTTATTACTTCCCCCATGTGAACTTTTCCTTGCCACCACCCTTGGTTACTTGGCTGAGGGCCCATGCAATATGGGAGAATCCCAACATGAAACTTCGGTAGAAGTTGGCAAGTCCCAATAAGCTCCAGATCTTGGTTAGTGTGGTTGGGGCTGGCCAGTCATGAATGAATTGGATCTTAGCTGGATCCACATGTACCCCATGCTCATCAACAATATATCCCAAGTATTGGACCCTGTTCATGCCAAAGGAGCATTTTTCAAAGTTGGCATATATCTTGTGCTGCCGCAGAGTGCCCAAAACCCTAGTGGATATGCTGCATGAGCTTCTCCCAATTTCTGTTGAAGATGAGCATGTCATATAGATATACCACCACAAAAGAGTTGGTGAAGGGTATCAATACATCATCCATAAATCTAGTGAAATTTGTTGATGCATTTATTAAGACAAAGGGAATGAACAACCATTCAAAGAGACCTTCTTTAGATTTGAAATTTGTCTTCCATAAGTTGGTTCGATGGGAACTTGGTGGTAGCCAAAATTTAGGTCAGTCTTGCTGAAGAAATTTTCCCCCTTGAGTTGGTCAAGAAGGTCATCAATTCAGGGAATTGGGTACTGGTTCCTGACTGTGATTTTTTTTAATTCTATGTAATCAATGCAGATATGCCATGCTCTGTCTTTCTTTTGCACCAGCACAATCGAGCTTTTGCAAGGGGAGGAGTTGGGTCAGATGTGCCCATTTTGAAGAAACTCTTAGATCTGGCGCTTGATCTCATCATTTTCCATTAGCGAGTGACGATAGACTGGTTCATTAGGTAGCGAGGCACTGGGGGTTAGATCAATTGGATGCTTGAATTGGCAGTGCATCACTACCTTGGTTGGTGAGGAGAATATGTCTCTGTACTCTTCCACTATCCCATCCACTTGCTTCTGCTGCGAAGAGATGCTCTGTGTAGAGGTCACGGATGTGTCAATGACCTTTTGCTTACTACAATCACAGATCACAAAGAAGATGAACTTCCCAGTCTGTGAAATGACCTTACTGCATTGTTTAGAAGAGATTAAAGAAATAACAGTTGGCGACGCTACCTCTAGTATCCTGTACAAATGTCTACCCAAAGTAATAATAAAACTGCGGGGTCTAGACTCATACACAACATGTCGCTTCCACAAATATGGTTGACCTAAAATAACATCACAAAATTCAAGGGGAGAAATATCACACAATACCTCGTCTTTGAAGGGCTTGACGTTGTAAGGTAGGTGACATTATTGGTTGATGCAGAGATCACATACTTGGTGAAGCCAGCCGATGGTGTAGGGATGCGAGTGTGGTTCTATTGGTAGGTCCACCTGCTTGATGACCTATACTAAAATCAGGTTCTTTTGACTATCGCTATCAACAATGAAATGCAATGGAGTTCCCTTTACCCACATCTGTGAGTGAAAAAGGCGTTCCCCTTCCTCTGGTTCTCTTGGTTGGACTTTGGTGGTAGAGAAAATGGAACTGGGTTGGGAATCGATGATCTGCTTCCCACTGTCTGAATTTTATTCGGAGTCAGAATCATCCTTTTATTTGGAAGATTTTAGCTCGGCCACCAGTGACTGCTTGGAGAAAAATTCTTTGGTGTTGTGCCAAGGGATTTGATGGTATTCACACCATTTTCCCATCTCCTTATTCAACTTCTCATTACCCTTCTTGGGTTGCAGCTTGGACTAGTTTTCTTGAGAGAGACCATATTTTCCCTATCCCTTGTTTTGTGGTTTGGGGCCACCTTTTCCCTACTTTGGCTATAAGGAGTTTGCATATCCAAACTCTCGCCTCTTCTGCTTAAATTTCTGCTCGGTATTGAAAACATATCTATAAGCCACACCTAATGATGCGATGTCCAGAAACTCCATTTCTGTTTGAATGTATATATGAAGACAACCACATTATTTGAGAACCATATTTCATTCAGAGTCTTTGATACCCAATTTGGTGCACATGGTATGGAAAATATTGGTGAAATTAGGTATGGTCTGGTCCCTTTCTTAACAAAGTGTGGTCCATCTTGTGTACTGGTCCTCGTAGCTTCCAACATGGTAGTAGTATTCGTTAATGGAATCCCTGAAGGAATCCCATGTGGGGGTGACTGCAAATATTGCAGATTCCTCTTTGGCCCTTTTCTCAGAGTAAGTATCCCACTAGTCCTTAACATGGGGGACGACCTAGAGGAGTGCAAAAGTAATATTTTCCATGTCGGAAAAATTGTGGACCGAAAGATACCCTTCGAGAAGATTCAACCATTTATCTACAACATCTGCATCTATCAATCCTTCAAATAATGAAATATAAAAATTTACTTGTACCTTGAAGGGGGTTGCATGGACGCTTAATGAAGATGTGTCTGATGTGGGCAGCTGCCGAAGGATCTATGCAAAGTTGTCCATCATTTCATTCCTTTGACGTCGCGCAAGGGCTTCCTCGAGAAATTTTTTAAAAGGATATCCTGCTCCATCATCTTTCTTCTCATCCCCCATGGGTTGTTGTCAGGCTTGTCGTGGATGATATTGAAAAGGATCGATTGGTTCGAGTCCCAAATTCTTGTACCTAGATCTTGTCGGGTACATGCACGAAGAAAAATAAATGAAAATCAGACTGCTTTGATACCACTGATCTAGATTTATGAGCGGAATGAAAGGAATAACAGATTGAATACAAAACATAGAGATATGGAGAAAAACAATAGATATCCAGTGAACAATAACTTCTATTGAATAAATAAAATAGGTTGAAACTATAAAACTACAGAACTGGAAATAATTGATTGATTGGTGGTAACTATCTCTGAGAAGAGATGTGGCTTGCTACATGCATCTGTTTGAGCATAATGATTACAATGAGGCTATATAGGCATTTTTAACATTACTCATGAATTCCAAAACCCTATGCATCCAAAAAACTAACCCTAGGAGGTGAAACACTAAAAGTTATGTGGGCCCCGATGGGTAAGTTGGTACCTCAACTTCCCGGGGTCGTAACTTTTGTAGACAACCTCCATTTTAGGCGCATGATAGCCCATTGGAAAGTTATTTTTGAGAACCACACATTATTCTATCAAACTCAAACTTTGTTTATAGTTTGACTATGGCAAGCTAAAAAAACATTGTTTAGGGCCCCAAAATGACCTTGGAAGTACAAAAAGATGTGCTGACATGAAAACTTCCAAAATAATCTAGTTGGATTAGGTGGGAGACCACTAGTCTCCACCTTGAATATGTGTAGGGATTCAGAAAACCCCAGAAGTGTATAACCCATAATTACAAAGAAGTACAAAAGAACGTGCTGAACTAAAAATTGTCAAGAGGAGCGAGTTGGAATAGGTGGGTGGCCACCAATATCCACCTGGATTAGTCCTCCCCCCTTAGGAATAAATGATATCCATTGCATTGAGTGCCCCCATGAGGTGAGGAAACCTTTGATTAATTTGGCCCTGGGTGAGCCACTTTCCATGTTATAGGAGCTGCCCTGCCTTAGCAACCCGATAAAGTTGGATCCTCTGTTGGCGAGTACCCTTGACATGTGTGTCCACTATCTGATCAATGGATTCCTTTTCCATGCAGTCAATGTTGAGATATGTTGGTGTCAACTGTTCTGCGATATCTGAGGTGTCTAATAATGGTGGAAGATATGGCATAAGTAGGTCCACATTGAACACTGGATACAATCCAAGGAAGGGTGGAGTGTTGATCTCAAAAGCATTGCTACCCACAACCTTGGTGATAGTGTAAGGCCTATAGTGAAGTGGGTGGATCTTCCGATGGGGCCCTGTAAGGCGCTCTTTCTATAAATGTAATAATACCTTGTCTCACACCTAAAAATGGTGTGGTACCTGATGTTGATCATGGCATTGCTTGTACTTAGAATTGGATTTCTGCAAAATCTCATGGACCTATTGGTGGATGTGTTGAATCCTCTCAATGAATCTAGTGGCTTTGTCAGCCTCAGAATGAACATGGGAAGATTATGCCTATGTGGTTGTAAGAGGTAGTGCAACATCAATGGAATGGAAGGGTTGGAATCCCAACCCTGCCTAAAATAGGCTATGGCTGGTGGAGCTATGGAGATCCCTATTGTAGCTAATTAACATAGGGAAGACTCTCATCCCATGTACGTAGATGCTTAGAGTTGTACATGCACAGGATGTCCACAATCATCCGATTTACGACCTCTATATGGGCATCGGTTTGGGGGTGGAAAGCAGTGGATTTAGTGAGGTTGGTGTCCAACAATGATCAGAGACTCGACCAAAATGTGCTCATGAACCTGTTGTCCCGATATGAGGTGATGGTCTATGGTATCCAAAAAGGGACCCACACCATTTGAATAAGAGCTTGGCAATATCCATCGGTGTGATTGTCTTCTTGCAAGATGTGATAATTGCCATCTTCAAAAATCGATCAACCACCACAAATACACAATCATTTCCATGCTTGGTGGATGGAAGGCCAGACATGTAATCCATTGAGATGGATTCCCAAGGCCTCTCAGGAGTAGGAAGAGAGGTGTATAAGCCTTGCTTCTTGATGGATTGCTTGGAAATGGCACAAGCAGTGCAATATCTGATATATTTTATGACGTCTTGTTGAAGTTTTGGCCAATAAAAATGTTTCTGTAGAATGGCCACAATTTTCTTTACACCAAAATACCCTGCCATCCAACTATAGTGAGCCTACCAAATCATCTTTGCATGGTTACATGTGGGAACACAAAGGTGGCCTAGATGGCATAACATTCCATCCAGGATGTGAAAATCGATGACATTCACTCCTGTACCCAAGAGCTGATAGGTGGCAGAAAAATCATGGTCATGTTGATAAAGTTGGGGCCACTCAGATGCCTCATGCCCATAGGAATGGAGCCCTGTGGTGAGTGCAACAATTGGAGGGTAACTGAGGTAGTCATCATCATGATTTGTGCTCCTTGTTTTATAATTGATGTTGATATGGAATTGTTGTAGGTATGTGGACCACTTTTGATTGCGGTCATTTTGCAACTTCCCCTGTGTCTGTATGAACTGAAAATGATTATGATCAGTGTGGATGATTGTCTCCTTTCCCATAATGTAATGTTTCCATTGAGGACATGCTTGCACAATGGAATACACTTCTTTGTCATAGGTGGGGTATTTCCGGATAATATCTAGAGTGTCTCACTATGGTATGCTATTGGATGACCATGCTGAGTGAGAACTGTGCCAACAACATAGTCAAAGGCATTAGTATCAATCTCAAACAATTGCTATAGATCATGTAAGGAGATTACTTGAGCTAAGCACAAGCGACGCTTCAGATCATCAAATTCTTGTTGTTGTGCCTTCCCCCATGCGAAGCTTTCCTTGCCACCTCCCTTGGTTACTTTGCTGAGGGCCCATGAAATATGGGAGAATCCCAAAAAAAACCTTCGGTAGAAGTTGGCAAGTCCCAAGAAGCTTCGAAGCTTCGTTAGTGTGGTCAGGGCTGGCTAGTCATGAATGAATTGGATATTAGATGGATCTACATGTACCCCATGCTCATCAACAATGTAGCCAAATTATTGGACCTTGTTCATGCCAAAGGAGAATTTTTCTAAGTTGGCATATAGATTGTGCTGCTGTAGAGTGCTCAAAATCTGTTGGATATACTGGATGTGCTCCTCCCAAGTTCTTCTGAAGATGAGGATGTCATCTAGATATACTACCAGAAAAGAGTTGGTGAAGGGTCTCAATACATCATCCATCAATATCATGAAATTTGTTGGTGCATTTGTTAAGCCAAAGGTCATGACCAACCATTTGAAGATACCTTCTTTAGATTTGAAAGTTGTCTTCCATACATCAGTTGGTTCGATGGGAACCTGGTGGTAGCCAAAATTTAGGTCAATCTTGTTGAAGAACTTTTCCCCCTTGATTTGGTCAAGAAGGTCATCAATTCAGGGAATTGGGTACCAATTCCTGACTGTGATTTTGTTTAATGCTCTGTAATCAATGCAGAGCCACCAAATCCCGTATTTCTTCTGCACCAGCACAATCAGGGTTCTACAAGGGGAGAAGTTGCGTCATATGTGCCCCTTTTGAATAAACTCTTGGATCTGGTGCTTGATCACATCATTTTCCATCAGTGAGCGATGATAGACTGATCCATTAGGCAGCAAGGCACCATGGGTCAGATCAATTGGATTCTTGACTTGGCAGTGCATTGGTACCTCAATTGGTGAGGAGAAGGTGTCTTTATACTCTTCCACGATCCTATCCACTTAATTCTGCTGCAAAGAGAGGCTCTATGTAGAGGTCATGGATAGGGCAACGAACTTCTTCTTACTTCAATCACGGATCACAAAGAAGACAAACTTCTTGGTCTGTGAAATGACCTTACTGCATTGTTTAGTAGAGATTAAAGAAATAGTGGTAGGCGACGCTACCTATGGTAAACTGTACAATTGTCTACCCAAAGTAATAATAACAATGCGGGGTCTAGAATCATACACAACATGTCGCTTCCACAAATATGGTTGACCTAAAATAACATCACAAAATTCAAGGGGAGAAATATCACATAATATCTCGTCTTTGAAGGGCTTGATGTTGTAGGGTAGGAGACACTATTGGATGACGCGGAGATCAAGTCCTTGGAGAAGCCAATTGATGGTGTAGAGTTGCGCGTGCGATGTTATAGGCAGGTCCAATCACTTGATGACCTCTTTTGAAATCAGGTTCTTCTTACTACCTCTATCTAAAATGAAATGCAATGGAGTTCCCCTTACCCACATTTGTGAGTGAAAAAGGCATTCCCCTTCCTCTGGTTCTTCTGATTCGCTTGGTTGGACTTTGGTGGTAGCGACAGTGGCACTGAGTTTGGAATCAATGATCCACTTCCCACTGTCTGGATTTGATTCGGATTTAGAATCTGCCTCTGACTCAAAAGATTCATCTCAGCCACCAGTGACTTCTTGGAGTGACATTATTTGGTGTTGTGCCAAGGGATTTTATGGTATTCACACCATTTTCCTATGTCCTTCTTCAATTTATCATTACCCTTGTTGGGTTGTGGCTTGGACTGGTTGTCCTGAGAGAGACCATATTTTCTCTATCCCTTGTTTTTTGAATTGGGGCCATCTTTTCCCTTCTTTGGTTGTGAGGAGTTTGCAGATCCAAACTCTCACCTCTTCTGTTTAAATTTTTTCCCGATCTTGACAACATATTTATAAGCCACACCTAATGATGTGATGTCCAGAAACTCCATTTTGGTTTGAATGTATCTATGCAAACAACCAAAGTATTTGAGCACCATATTCCATCATAGTCTTTGATACCCAATTTAGTGCGTAGGGTATGGAAAATATTGGTGAAATTTGGTACTGTCTGGTCCCTTTCTTGACAGAGTGTGGTCCATCTTGTGTACTGGTCCTCATAGCTTCCAACAGGGTATTACTTTTCTTTAATGGAATCCCTGAAGGAATCCCATGTGGGGGTGACCACAAATATTTAAGATTCATCTATGAACCTTTGTTCATAGTAAGTATCCCACCAGTCCTTAACACGGGGGATGACCTTGAGGAGTGAAAAAGTAATCTTTTCCTTGTCGAAAAAATTGTGGACTGAAAAATACCCTTCGAGAAAATTCAACCATTTATCTACAACATCCACATCTATAAATCCTTCAAATAATGGAATATCAAAATTTACTTGTACCTTGAAGGGGGTTGCATGGATGCTTGATGAATATGCGTCTCCTGTGAGAAACTGCAGAAGGATATGTGCAAAGTTTTCAATGAATTCGTTCCTTTTTCGCGCAAGGGATTCCTCGAGCAACATTTAAAAAGGATCTCTTGCTCCATCATATTTCTTCTCATCCCCCATGGTTTTTTTTCGGGCTCGGCGTGGCCGATCTTGCAAAGGTTCGACTAGTTTGAGTCCCAACTTCTTGTACCCAGATCTTGTCAAGGACATGCATGAAGAAAAATAAATGAAAAGCAAACCACTCTGATACCACTAATCCAGATTTATGAGTGGAATGAAAAGAATAGCAGACTGAATAAAAAACAAAAAGATATAGAGAACAACAACATATATCCAATGAACAATAACCTCTATTGAATAAATAAAATAGGTTGAAACTGTAAAACTGCAGAAATGGAAACAACTTGCTCGAATGGTGGTAGCTATCTCTGAGAAGAGATGTGGCTTGCTATGTGTATCCGTCTGATCAGAATGATTGCAATGAGGTTCTAGAGGCCTTTTTAACATTACTCATGAATTCAAAAACCCTAGACATCCAAAAACCTAACCCTAGGAGTTGAAACACCAAAAGTTATGTGGGCCCCGATGGGTAAGTTGGTAATTTCAACTTCCCAAGGTCATAATTTTTGCATACAACCTCCGTTTTAGGTGCGTGATAGCCTGTTGGAAAGGTATTTTTGAGAACTACACATTATGTCCTCAAAATATGACTCCATCAACAGTTTGACTGTGGCAAGACAAAAACCAATTGTTTAGGGCCCAAAACGGCCCTAGAAGTGTTCGAAAACACAAGTATTCCAACAAAGGACGAACACCTTCAGTAACTGCTCACACAACCAGATCAAAGATCAACACATTGATGTTTTGATGTGGTAAAATCCCTATAGGGAAACATCCATGACCCCAACCAACGCGACCACTTGGAGTAGTTTATTAATGCAAAAGAAAAATATTACAAAGATATTTTACAAGAGATCTTTTCACAATCGATCATCGAAAAATGACCCTCCATGATCTTTAAATAGAGATCATGGACCAATCATGTGTTAAGACACGGATCAATGGCCATTAATATCGAGGAGAATATGAATCGTCAGATCACTCTATGTCGGGAACATATCGCGACCCTCGGATTTCGTAACTACAAATGCATACTAATGCATACTAAAGAAACACACTAAGAAACAAACTTTTACCTAATGACACATTAGACCAAGTAGATCTTAACTAACTCCTAAGTGTCTAAATATCCTAACATGCCACCTTAAGAACAACTTGGGATAAGATTGAAGGATTTACAATAGTGACACAATAGGATAAGAAAGGAGGCATTAGAGCCTATCCCCCCTTAATAACAACTTCCTGAACTCCTAACATAGATCGAAATTTGGAAAACTTCTCTTTTGTAAGAGACTTTGTGAAAATGTTTGCAACTTGATCTTCTGTAGGGAAAAAGAGCACTTCAATAACTTTATCATGAATGAGCTTTCTGATGAAGTGCATGTGTAGCTTGATGTGCTTATTGCACTAATGTTGAACTAGGTATTTGGTGAGATTTATAACACTCTGATTGTCGCACCAAAGGCTGGTCAGATGTTATTGCTAGTATCCAAACTATGAAAGGATCTGTCGAATCCACAAGGCTTCCTAACTTGCATTTACCATTGCTCGATACACTACTTCTACTGAAGAAAGTGCAATATCTTGTTGTTTCTTACAGGCCCAAGTGACAGGTCCTGAACCAAGGAGGATAATATAACCTTCAATATACTTCCGATCATCAGGGTCTCCAACCCAATCTGAATTAGTGAAACCAACCAATAAAAGAGTCCCCCACTGAACTGTAATGTATCCTGAACTGAATTGTACCACAGACATAACGAAGTATCCTTTTAGCTTCTTTCCAATGGATTTCATGGGGTGTTTGCATATACGAAGCAACAAGACCAACATCAAAGGAAAAATCAGGACTGGTATGAGTCAAGTATAAGAGGCTACCAACTAACTAACGATACAGGGTGGCATCAATTATGGGAGAAGTACAGGTGGCAATAATATTGACTACTGGAATGGATAAGGGGATGGTTTACAATTTTCCATGTGAAAGCGATGAAGAAGGTCACAAGCATACTTGGACTGGGAAAGAAAAATTCCTTCATTGGTTTGCAAAACTTGGAGGCCAAGGAAATAATGTAAAAAACCTAAGTCTTTCATTTCAAATTTCTTCTTAAGGATGGTTTTCACATGGTTTAAATGTTTTGAGTAACTACTAGTAAGGATAAGGTCATCAACATAAAGGACAAGGATTATGAGATGGCTTCCTACTTTCTTGGTATAGACATTAGGATCAGAATGACATCTAGAGAATCTAGTGTCAATAAGAGATTTGTCCATTTTGGCATACCAAGCTCGGGGATATTTCTTAAGACCATAAACAGATTTCTTAAGGTGACAAACAAGGATAGAGTCATTCTAGACATAGCCAGGAGGTTGTTCCATGTAGATTTATTCTTTCAAATCTTCGTGCAAGAAGGCAGATTTAACATCCATTTGATGGAACTCCCATTTATGTGAGGCAACAAGGGAAAGAACAAGGCGGATGGAATTCATTTTGGCTATAGATGCAAAGGTTTCATTATATTCAATTCCTTCAACTTGGGAAAATCCTTTGGCAACTAACCGAGCCTTGTGTCTGTCAACACTTACATATGATGCATACTTAGTTCTGTAGACCCATTTACATTTGACAAGTTTTCTTCCTTTTGGAAGAGGTACAAGATCCCAAGCATCATTTTCCATTAAAGAACAATACTCTTCATTCATTGTTGTATCCCAATTTGGATGACCTGAAGCTTCTGCAAATGTCTTTGGATCATGCGTATCTAAAACTTGAGCCAAAAGAGAAGAGGCTCACTAGAAGTATGAATGTGTCTAATGCTGATATGAAGGGTCATTGACAAGATCACCAACTGCTTCTTGTGTTGAACAAACCCATCTAGGAAGCGGTGGAGCTGGTGCTGGTTCAGGTTCAAATGAATCATCTGGAGGAAGGTGAGCAGGTGGAGGTGGATTTTCATCCTCACTGTCATCATCTAAAGAAGAAACCATAATAGGAACAGAATAAGGCACAATCGTTGAATTAGGCTCGCAAGCCAATTGATTTTCATCAAATTTAACATCTCTTCTAATAATAATTTCATTACAATGTCATTGAAGAAGTCTATAACCTTTGACGAAGTATATAACCTTTGAAGAAGTCTATAACCTTTAAATTTAAGGCTTCAATTCTTTCCTTTTCTCATCAAGAATGTGAGCTCATGCTATACTACCAAATAAACAAAAGCGACTTACATCTAGTTTAATTTTAGTCCAAGTTTTTTTCGATGTTATATTTTTAAGAGCCTTTGTGGTAGTGCGATTTACTATGTAATTTGCATAGTTGATTGCTTCTGCCCAATACTTTAGACTAAATCCCTTAGATTGGATCACACAATTAGCCATTTCTTTTAATGTGCAGTTCTTTCTCTCAACAACACCTTTTTTTTGTGGTGTATATGGAACAATGTGTTGCATTTGGATGCCTTGTGTAGTGTAGTAACTTGTAAAATTATTGTTCACAGATTCTCCTCCATTATCTGTTCTTAACTTTTGAATTTGATGTCTAGATTTCTTTTCTACAAGGGCCTTGTAGGCCAAAAACTTGTCAATAAATTCGCTCTTAAGTTTTAAGAAGTAAACCAAAGTACGTCTGGGAAAGTCATCAATGAAAGTTAAGAAATAATTGCACCCAGAAAAAGAAGTAGAATAAAGTGGACCACACAAATCACTGTGAACAAGTTGCAAAGGGCCCGAGATGTGCCAAGAGGCACCTTTATCTAAAATGTCCTGATGATGTTTTCCGAGAACACAACGAACACAAAAATCATCTCTACATGAAACATGAGGAAGACCAGACATCATCTGTTGATTACATAGTTGCTGCAATGAGTGATAGTTTAGATAAAAAAAACCACTCATGCCAAAGTTTGCTGAAGTCATCGCTATGAGCAACAAAAAACTAATGAAAAAGATGAGGACCCAAATTTGTCAAACTTGTACAACCTGGTAATCTCATCAACAATTCCAGTTGCAAGAACATGCTTAGGATATTTTAGATCCTTGATTACAACTTGGTGAGCTGAAAACTCTACGGTTTTACCTTCACCTAAATGAGTGATTTGATATACTGATATAAGGTTACAAGAAAGACTTGGAACACATAATACATCATTGAAATGACCATTATCTACTTGAACTGTTC
>ML791335.1:0-24437 GCA_009831015.1 Picea engelmannii
TCAATTACCCATGACAGTACCAAACAGAAGACAACCAAACATAGAACCCGGTTTGCAAGACCAAACTAGCATTGCGTTGAATTTGTTTAACACTATCTTACAAACTGCAACGAACCGAACCGAGTTAGAGAGGTCGTGGGCAGAAATAGAACTCGATATAACTATCCAAGAACAAAGGGAAGAAAGACAGAGACAGTTGAGAAACTGATTCTGATCTAGTCTTTTTGTTCTTAGCTTTGTAAACATTATCATATTTGGATGCCTAGATGGTGTGTTTTATAGCCTTAAAACACAAACTCTGGAACAACAGACTTCGTGGGGGTTCCTTTTTCGTAAATTTAGTCCCTCGAGCCCGAAAAAGGGGTAAAATTATACCTGAGGGTACTCTTCTAGAGAACTGAAGTTCCTTAGAGTATACCTTTGTTTGTACAGTTAACCATCCACACCGAAAAAGGGGTAAACTACTGCCAGACATATGTGACTTCAAATTTCATCTTAACGAGTGTGAAAGGCCACAAGATCACTCGACAATATTTTCATGTTTAGAGGGTCTGAAAAGGGCTTAAAAGAAGACCCGTAGAGGTTACTTTTCTTAGTTAATATGGACGGGATCAAAAGGCATAAATTAAGTCTCGCCGGATGTTTCTTTTGGATCTCAAAGAGATCTTGAAAAACAACAAAAGTTAGCTCATGATCGACACTTTGTGGGTCGATGTCGGGTATCTCCTCGGGGGAGCAGTATGCTCCAATGAAAACATTGTCTACGATGCTAGGGGTTCTGGAGATATTTATAGGTACCATTTCAGTGATACTTTCCATATTACCCTCGGCATAAACAACACGAGTAGCCAAAGGATTGATAGGACAAGACCTATATCCAGTCATAGTCAAAGTGAATTCCCTTGCTTCAATTCAGCTTAACTCTAGGAGGAAGTAAAATCTGTGATGAAGATCGTACCAGGGTTTTTCCAGACTAGTCATTGCCTCAATGCTTGCTTTGTCGGAGGGAAAGACTAAGTCTAATGAATCAATGTTAGTGAGAGAACCTTGAGCCCAAATAGGCTCTAGAGTCGGATATAAATCTTGTATAGGAGTTGGATCTGTGTCGACCGAAGCTTGCTGGACTAAAGAGTATGCTACTTCAGCTGCAGACAAGGGTATGGACATGCTTGGGTTCCTTGTCCCTTCTACCATGGCCGATGGGGAAGGAAGTATCCACAGATCATTGAAGTAAGTCATGCAAAATGATGAAACTTGAAAAATCTCAACCTTATGATGGTCGGATATGAACTTGACATCGCCTTGAGGGGGTAGGTAATCGAAGGTACCCATCAAAGATGGGAACAAACCAACCCCTACATTGACTATGCCTAGTTGGGGATTATCAATCATCAGGACTGCGGATACCTCCAATGAAGGGTCAGGGATGGAGAAAGACAATTGATCAATGGTCATAATCTGGTCCTCATGTGGAAACAAAAAGACCCAGAAAACTATAGCAACCACTGCTTGCATGGTGTAAGTCCAACTCCTTCTTAACAATAGATTGTAGTCGAGGGATGCGTCGACTACTTCTACCTCGAAGCACACGGTCTTTCCTCCTAACTACAAAAGGAAAGAGGGAATGATACCATGCGGTTGGAAAGAACGACCATCGAAAGTAGTGAGAAGAGTAGGTGATAGAGACAAAATGGGCTGGCCAATGGCCTTCCAACATGCCAATGACATAACACATGTCGAGGTGCCCTCATCAACCACCGTGCGGAAAATATTTTGAGTAAAAGTTTTCTTGGGGTGAGCCACTACTATCTAAAACGCTACGTGGTAAGGCAGATGAGGTTTTAAGTCGGTTGTATCCAGCATGATTGTACCTGAATTACAAGTCTCGGTAGATCCTAAAGTGGATAACAAAGATTTCCTCTGGGAAGGGAATCTTTGGAGGACCTCCAAAGCGGACATATCACAAGGGGTTTGAGACAAATCCTCCACCATAGAATAGTTATGGGAAGCCCTTGCATTTGGGTTGTGAGAATATTTTTTGAACGTGCCTTTTGGGATGCATGTCATTGATTCACCCAAAGTCTTCTCGATCTGGAGAGGAAGAGATGGGAGTTCGAATTCTTTGCCCTTCTCATAAGTTCTTGGTTTATTGTAGTCATGCACTCTAGTCAATATAAAAGCATCACCCTTCATCATATACACATTCGCGGATGCGGGATTGTTCGAAGATGAAGAGGGTCCTTGACTGCCCCCTTCCGTGCTTGTAGAGGCCTGGGTTAAGTTTTTCCCATGTTGAAATGGATTGGTTAACATGACAGGTTGTTGCTATGTAACAAAATTTTGGGCCTCTGCAAGCCAAGGAATTTGGTGGGTCGGGTGGTCGGCCCCACACAGGTTGCATGGATACCTCGCCTTCTGCTTCTCAGTGTTGCCCACACTAGCATTATTAGTGGGTTTCTTATCCCCCTTACCCTTCTTTCATTGTTTTTTCTTTCCTTCAGGCCGCTGGGTGGCCTTTGGATTTTTCAATTGTACTATGTGTACATCCAACGTTTTAGTAGGGGGAGCAACCAAAACAGTAGTTTTCTTGGCCATTGTGTGTTGTATAGACAATTGTTGCAATTGCTTCATTAATTGCTCAATTGGATTTGTTTGTGCTGAACCAACAATACCATCGACATGTGGTCCAACTCTCTGTCTAGTTTTATAAAGTATTGAGCGTGGCACATCTGGAAATATCTCATATAATAAACTAGACTGAGAGTAGATTATCTCAAGCTATTGAGCTCTCATGATGGCGTCTTCTTCGGAAAACACTCTCGATGTCACGACATCTTTGGATAACTGTGGGACCAAAGACTTAAGGACCCACTCGATAAGGAATGCTGGTGGGACTAGAACCTTAATTAAACTCTTTCGGTGTCTCCATTCTTGGATGTGATCAGAGATATGGTCCTCTTTTTTCTGTGCGAAATTGGCCAACAATTTTGTGCCAGTGTCATATCTCATAGGTAATTGGAAATGGTTTAGGAAAGCCATTGCCAATTCATCGAAGGAAGAGTATCTTGAGCGGTCTAGCTCAATGTACCATTTTGTGGCACTCCCTATGAGAGTACTTTGAAACAATCGCAACCGTATGGAGTCGTCTTTCAGTGAGTTAGACAAGTAGCAAAGATGGAAGGTGGTCACATGATATCCTAGATCTTTGTTAGGCTTGGCCTTGAACTTTGGTATGTCCGAAGGAAACTTCGTCATCATAGGGGGCCAACATGGATCATGACAGATAGGGTCATTCAACAACCTTGTCAAGTCTAGCAAATGCAAGGTTGCCAAGAAAGGTAGTTTGGGTTGTTGGTGATAACCATGGAAAAAGGAACATGGTGTTTGACTGGCACTAGGTTGCCCGAAAAGGTTTGTCTGCTGGCATGGATTTTGGTAAAAACCATGTCCATGACCAACGTACGTATTTTGCGTGTGAGGAGACATCATCGACTGATTCCCAAAATAGGACGTAGATGGTTGGGTGTGCATTACATTCAAAGGAATTTGGGAAGGGTTTCCCCATGCTGATCCCATGGGGATAGGCATAGTACCTTTTCTGAGGTTCCATTGGTTGTGAAAAGAATTTCCCTAGATTACCATTCCTTACAAGGGAACTGATCCCTACCAAGAATTCCAAGGCCCTGATGTGAAATAAGTTTATGGGTTTTCCCCCTATGTAGGAATAGTACCCTGCATAGGAATAGGTTGTCCATAACCGGGGTTGCCCCCAGTCGGGAAAGTAGCTGACAAGAAAGCATTGTTACCAAACGCACCAAACAAAGAAAATGGTGTTGACCCTAATGACATATTATGATAAGGTGGTCCTTGAATCCATGCTCTGAATAAACTATGGTGTGTAGGTGGCCCAACGGATTGTTGGTGGGTGCCATTGAGCGAAGGGGATGAAGGAGGTATATGACCTCCCCCATAAGGGAAAGTGTTAAAAGGAGCTAAAGTGCCCCCCATGTGGCCTTACAGAGGAGTGTTAGAGCTCCCTTCCCCCAGACCTAAAGTCTATGAAGTGGAGTAGGAAAGTACATGACTTGTACCTGAGCTAGGCATCACGTATGAGAATGGAGGGCCTGTCGCACTCGATGTGAAATGGGCTCTGGCCACCACCATAAGCGGGATTGGACCACTATCCGAGGTAGAGGCAGTTGAGGCCATGGTGTCTTAGAATAGTGATGGTGGGTTAGGAGGTGAAAGCTCTCCTGTGGTGATAACCGTAGTGGGAATTGAAGAATTCCCAGAAGCAGTGACAACATTTGTTTCCATTGCTGCGTGCGACACTGTCTGGCACTTGTAAGGGTGAATCGGTACGATAATGGGTGTCGAAAGATCAATGGTTGGAGTTTCATATGGACCAAGAGCTTTCACTCCAAATTCTAAAATGGTCATTTCCTCTGGATGTTGGTCAGGTACAATTTCTTGTGACCCGGTTGCTTCAAAAGACCCTTGTTGGTCTAGCTTTCACCTTAGCGGCGGAGGTGGCTCCAGTGTAACCGATGATAGGTACAGAAGCCTTTGCAACTGGTGGAGCTCATGATCCTCCACTGTGTGAGAAGATAAAAGACACCCTAGGGATTTATATTAGTTCAAAAAAAAAAAACACACACACACTAAAAAGTCCCTCCAAGATAAAACAAGCAAACACTAAACTAGTTGGAATAACAGTTACAACAACCAACACTAAAGAAACTTATCGGTGCAAGTGAAACTTGAACACAGAAGCACCATCCAGGTATACTCTGCAAAGAATTTCCCGATTTCTATCCTATATACCACGATATACCCCCGCAGTCACCTGTGTATGTCCCTAAAAATATCGGCAACTAGGTTGCCAGTGCGCGAACATTCACCAGGCGGGTACAGTGAAAAGTCAGTTTGACCACAATGAGCAGGGTATCAAGCCCGAAACCTGTCAAGGGTATCGAAGGCAAGTGTTCCTAAAGAAAACTGAGGACCTTGAACAAATTCGAGACCCATGAAGGTCTATGGAAAATGCAATCGATGGAATCCCAAGACAAGCCCTCTATATGTGTTCTCCACTACGATTGGTCTAGCTTTGGAGGGGTTATCTCTGCTACCTTTCCACATGTGACCTCGTGTTTAGCCCCTGTGTTAGAGGGGGGTCCCAGATAAATTTCACGATACTAGACTTTGAAACTCCCTAACTCAGACTCCAATGTTTGATTTAATGGCCTTGAAGAGTTTCCTCTCCAATCTAATTCAAGGCCCTAACCCTAAACTAGTTGGTTGACCCTACAAACATAAAAAGTCTAATGAATTTTAGATTTAGCATTAATTTTTATGGCTTTTCTTAAGTCAAAGGTAATGAAAGTGAAACTAGTGATGTTTGAAAGACGAAAGCAAAATAAACAGAAAGCTGGAAACAAAATACCTTCACTTAACTCAAATCTTAAACAACTTTTCAAACTTAATTTTTTTTTTCTAAGATATTTGAACAACAAACTCAAGGAAAAATTTCACTCCGTTATGATCTACTTATGATCTAAGTAAACCGTCTAGAACTTATGAAACCAAATAATTTTCCCTGGTTACTAATGCAAAACAACACTATTTAACCAAACAAAGAAATAAAAGATTATTTTTTTTTTATTTGAATTCTCACAAAGCAAAAAGCAAAAATATCAACATGTAAAAACCTAGAAAATTCCTGGCCTAAGCGCAGATCGCTAAGAGTCACTTGAAAAATCACACACAAGCAAATTGAAAATAGACTCTCACACTTGTCTAAAAACCCTATAAAAGAAAATTTTGTGGAAAAATTCTTAATGAAAAAGAAAGCTATGGCTGTGATCAAACCTAAGTTACTGAACGCTATGACAGAGACCCAAAAACCTGAGAAGTATAAC
Organism: Picea engelmannii; assembly: GCA_009831015.1. NCBI lineage: Eukaryota > Viridiplantae > Streptophyta > Pinopsida > Pinales > Pinaceae > Picea > Picea engelmannii. The sequence continues at coordinate 5,919 of ML791335.1, forward strand.
TCTTGTCAAAGGAAAGGATGACTACCTCACCTTCAACAAAAATTTTCTTCACAAACACACTGTTGACAGTTCAACAACAAGCATGTGCATGCGAGCTCTGTAGAGTCAAAGTGCGTGTACATGTGTGTTGGACTTATACAGGCCACGTGTTTCTCTGAAACTTTGAGAGAAATGAAAGGCCAAGCAAGCCAACCCAGGAAGAGACTACTGGTACTGAGAACCAGGATCTCTTGAATATTCATACACTTATTTTATTGGAAAAAAGAAAACAATTCAAGGAAAACTTCATAGAACAAACCAATATGAGGTGAAGACTAAGCTATAGACTGCAAACAACAAAGAATAGAAAGAGTTCCAGAAAACCCCTAAGCAAGACTATTTTTGACAGGGGAGAGGATGACTGCCTCTCTAAAAGAAATTTTCTGGAATCATACACGCGTCTGACACTTTCTCAGCTAGCGTATACACGTGGGTTGTGAGAAGGTAAGGCGCAGGTACATGCGTGCATACCTTATACATGCCACATGTACCTCTATGGGTCTCGAAAAAGAAAAAAGATGCAGTCAAGAAAAGAAATAGAGATAACTGGTATGGAAGACTATAATCTTTGTTAGCTCAGACTTTTACAAAAAATTTAAAAATAAGGAATGAAACCAGTTTTTAAAAATACCCAAAAAATATTCCCAAAAACCCTAGAGATCCCCAGTATGGTCGCCAATTTTGTTGTGACTGGGAAATCCCTCTACAAACTAGCACTTAGGTTTTTATCATGCATACAGATAAGACCTAAAAATTCCTACTTTCTACCGTCATCCTAGATCTAATCCCCATTATTCTTAAGCAAATACGTAATTATGAAGATCACGTGAGCATACCTTATTTCGAGCATTTGATATCGATCCTTCTTCACGCTTGATCACTCTTTGACTGTAACTCTCCTCCCAAGGATGAATTGCATTCACACAAGACAAACAAAGAGCTCCACATGCATTTGATCTACAGATTAATGGGTTAGAGATTCAATCAACATGTATGCAATAAACCATGAAAACCTCATATGGTGGGATGAGAAAAGTACTTATTTATCATTAACTTCAACAAATCAACTTACAATGATGAAGCCAACCACTGCTCCAAGAACTTGGTCCTGGGCTCCTATTCAACTGTCCTCCGGCTTCTTTTCTCTATATTTATCTTTTCACAAGGATGGCTAAAGGTTGGGACAAAGGGAATGCGCAATCGGGTATAGTTTCTTTAGTATGATTCTCTTCTTCCAAATGGGACCCCTAACCCTTCTTTTATAGGCTAGAAGAAGCTAGGTATTTGGTCAAACTTCTGGCCATGCATGGATGAAAGTTTTAGTTAACTTACCCAAAGCTATGTGTTCCGTTAGAAACTTTACATTTTTCGTTCTTTTGTAGGTACACGTGGGCTGTCTTGGGTCAGCTAGCGTGTACACACATGGAATAATGGAGCAGGGGGAATGGGCCTTTATAAAAGGGGTTTTTAAGAAGAGTTTCTTAGTGGTGTTTTGGCAAAGAAGGAATTTGAGGTGGCCTGATGCTAGGTAAGCATGTCTGGTGCAAATTAGGGTTATAACATAAAGGGAGGTCAAGAGTTCAGTACCCCTCGTAGCGAATAGGTAGTTGAAAGTGCATGAGGAAATAAATGGAAAGGGAGTTTAAATAATGAAAATAAGCATGTGGTAGTTCAATATACCACTTTGTTGCAGAGCCCGTAAGTGTTTGCTAGAAAAGACGCAAACGTATAGAATCATCCATGAGGGAGTTTGATGAACACCACAAATGGAAAGTCATCACATGGTTATTTGGATCTTCTCCAGGTTTTCCATCAAATTTCGGAATATTAGAAGGAAGTTTAGCTAGAATAACTGGCCAAACCGGTGAATGAAAAATAGGATCATTGGTTAACCAAGACAAGTCTGGGAGATCCAAAGTAGCAAGGAAAGATAGTTGTCAATTAACTTGTGGATGATACTAGTGTGGCATAGGAACACTAGTAGGACCATAAACTGGGTTAGGTGGAAAATTCTAACAAGTAGGTCCTCCTACATACGGTTTCTATTGACCAGGATAAGCATGATTTGATGATGGATGAGAAACATTTTCATAACCTGGTGGGTTCTGATCTTTATAAGTTGGGTGATTTTCTTGCCCATAAGGAGGATAAACATTTTTCCCTTGAGGAGGGTAAGAAGTAGATCTCGGAGGTGGATACACATTAGGGGGAGGATAAACATTATACCCTTTGGAAGAATAAGGTTGTTGTCCTTGAGGACTCTAGGTGGTGTTTGGGATGACGCCTGGATAAGGTTGTCCATAAGATGGTCTAGAAGGAACAAGATTTAATACTCCTCCTTGGGGGTTATGATATGAGTGCCCCGCAACATGGGGTTGGGTAAATGTGCCTCCTGAAGATAGTCCCCAGGATTGTGAAGGATTTCCATCAAACGAAGGTTTCCCCCATGCCAGCGGTGGATTAACAACCGAGGTATGACTAGAAAATGGAGGTTTCCCTCCAAGAAGAACATGAAAAGGGGGCTGTGCCCTGGGAGGGGTAAGCCTACCATAGGATGGTGGTCTTCTAGGAGGGATAGGTCTGCTAGATGGTGGTTTCCCTCTAGTTGGTTGTGTTTGGATGGAAAGGGTCTGAATTCTCTGGTGCAAATATGTCCCAACAAGATCGTGCGGAACATGTGGAGCTATAGAGTGAAAGTTTGTAAAGGTGGGGGTAGGGATCAAAGTGCCTTTGGAATGAGTAGAGGTGATGAGTCCAACATTAGGATGGACTTGTGTTGATGTAACAGTAGGGTTAATGACCTGATTGATCGGGTGATTCATAGTTTGATCGGATGACCTAGTTTCAACAGGAGGGTCATGAGGAATAAAGGGTTGTCGAATGGATTCAAAATTCTCATAGAGATCACGTCCTGATGAAGCCCTCCATACAGAACGAGTAGGTGTGGGATTTGTATCTACTGCAGTGGTAGGATGAATAGGAGTCCTATAATAATCACCAAATATTGGTTTTATGGATCCCATATATGTTGGAGAGGGGTTTCCAACACAGATGTAGTGAAAGGAGTGGTGATGCAGTAACATCGCTCCAACTCAGCATAAGCACCAGCTAGCCAACACATCCAATGCACATTCATGAAAGGGAGAGGCACAACCCTCTCATTTTTCAAAAATTGAATTTGAATTTAATGTTGTAAGGATGATAGAGACTAGATCTAGGGATGATTTTAAGGATGAAAATTTATTTTAAAATGTAGAAACCTTGGCAAATCTTACTAGTCCTTCATATGTCAACTATAAATGTTTGGCAATATTTTTGTAAAAATATTCAAATTTGTAAGTATTTTATATAGTTTTTATAAAATTTTGGCGATTTTTGAGGTAAAATAATTTTATCCTATAGAATTGGGGTGAATCATTTCTTAAAATAGAGAATCTCGTTTTTGGAAAAACCATGGAAAATTAGCCCATGAGCGAAAGTTAGCCCCTAAAATCATCCCTGAGGTCCAGATCATGCCTTTGTATAGGTAGTGGTTGAGTTTTCCTTTAATGGTTACCTGCAGCTATGTCCAGATCAGTCAGTTCTGTGACTTCCTTTTGTGTAATGTAGCCATAGGAGTAGGGGCCACTCTGAGATGACGATAGCACAGAGGCGGTGGATGAGGATAAGAAAAAGAGAGCCCTCTTTTGTAAGGAGTCTCTCGAGGAGTAGAGTGGAGAGGGAGAATAGGAGAATTCTCAGGTAGAGATATTTCGAGAGAAAACTGAGACTCTGTAGCAGTCCAATTTTTGTAAGAACACATTTTGTATAGACATTTGGAGATTAATACAAAGATAATTTTTTCCTACCCATGAATTGTCTGTGTATGTTTATGCATTTGAATGTCACTTGTATGCTATAGATATAGGTTATAGATAGATTTTACTATATGTTTGTGAGTTTGTCGGTTTCTATCTGGGTTCTTTAGGCCATGCAAGGAGTGCACAATAGAACATTGGAAGTTTTGTAGCCAGCGCAAGGAGTGCGCATCTGAGCTCCACGTAGTCAGAAAGAACATGCAAGGAGTGCACACCAGAAATATTCACAGACTCAAGGAGGAGCCTCAAGGTTGTTGAACACCTTGGAGGATGAGTTGTGCAGGGGAAGGCATAGAGAGAAGAGACAGAATCTTTGGAGATTCTATAGAAGCTCTGCCAGGCAGACATTGAGCCAGTGCAAGTGTGCACGAGAAGAATTCATTTCTCCTCATCAAATGTAAGTGTCTACTCCATTTCTTCCCCCATGACATTTTTTGTTGGTTTTCCTCCTGCTGTTCCTGCATCTGCAATAGATTCTCTGGCCTCAACTGGGTTGCTTGGTAGGAACACCTCTATTCCTCCAATGATCAAAATTCTCTTCTAATTCTCTCCTATCAACACTCCTTGCTGATCTAAACTCTCCTTTGAGTTCATGAGACTTTCAGACAGTCTCATCTCTTTCCCCTTGCCCACCTGGAAATTTGGGAATTTTCTGCTGCCCACCTAACAGTCTATGAGATTGTCTGATCCCATCTCATTGCCCACTTGGCAATCTGAACTTTCACCATTGCCTCCTTGGCAGTATGCGAGACCTTACACTAATCTCTTTCCATTTCCCACCTGGAAACATGAATTTCCATGGTTTTCCTCGTGACAGTCTATGAGATCCTCCAATGATCTCATTTCCTTACCCACCTGGCAATTCAAAAATTCATCCCTACCCTCCTGGCAGTTTATGAAACCTGAAACTAATCCCTCTTCCTCATCACTGAGGGTTTCTCCGAATTCTGGCTCACAGATGTAAACCAACTCTGTGTCACTGAGGCTTTCAACATACCTCAACCACTTCCTCAACTCTTGTTGTTGTTTCCTGGCCAACAAGTTTTGAACAAGCCATTTGGCTTTCCTGTTCAGAGGCCATTCATACCTCCAGTGTAGTTTTTCCTCCTGTTGCATCTTCAATGTCAGCTGTTCCATTCTCTCTCTTATCGCAGCGAGTTCCTTGTCAATCTTTACTTTATTCATCTGCTGGTGGTCTACTCTTCCACCACTCTCATGACCTTTAGTAGCCATCTCTACCTTATGTCTATCCTCCTAGCAAACGTATGGATCACTCTATGTCTGAGAGCATCTCCATGTCCTCCTACAGCTCGCCTGGTTTTCTATTGAATGCTACACACCTTGCAACAATATTCACAGAGAATCATTATTTTGTCTCCTCCTTCACCTGTTGTCTCCTTCCCCTGAATTCTACAGCCAAAAATATTAGCTCTGATACCACATGATGCAGTCCCCCTACCTCAGCAAGGTTTTGCGACCTCCCAGTCTCTGGATCGATCTTCTTATGAGCCAAAATGGCTCTTCGGTCTCCTGCTGGAACCCTTTGAACGAATCCATGGGTCCCTTTGTCCTCTGGCACAGGTCTTGAGAAAATCTGTGCGCGCGCCCTCTTTTCGGTGCCCTTCTCTGTTCTGAACCAACACACACCTCAACGTTGATTCCTTTCCAAATAGCCCCTTCTTAAATGGTGACCTCGAGCTATGACCCAAGGCATAAACAACACACCTTTCATGTTTCAGGGTTTTGGGACTACTGCATGCGAACTCTCCTAGGCTCCTTGTCCTTCAAATTGCCGAACCCCAAAATAGAGCCTAGCTCCCACTAGCTCCTACCTTCACTCCTGATTCATATGACCTCTGCCCCATGACCAGTAGCTAACATCCAACTGACTCCCCAGGTTTTCACATTTCGGCGATGTGGAGGGGTTAAATCCTTGTCCCTCCAACTCCCGGTTGCCGAAAGTCTGAAATCGTATCTACTACAAGATCGATGACTGTGAGCCTTCATTGATCTAACAATCCTGGTTCTTTCGGGGTTTCATGATTTGGGGAATCATGATGCAAGGGTCTCACTCCTTTGTCTTTCGAATCCCTGGTTGCTGAAATTCCAAACCTTGAAAGGGCTGGTGAGTGACTTGACGTAAGTTCCTTGACTCTGAAACTCTGGCCACTCCTTTGACTTCCACAACACGTATCCTATAACGGATACCGGGGACCCACCTTTCAGGGTTTCACTCTTCATGATTTCAAGATTTTTGTTAACCATGCAACTCTACCTCTTGATTCCCAAAACCCCAAAAAGCGAAATGTGTGTTGTTTATGCCTTGGGTCATAGCCCGAGGTCACTAGATAAGAAGGGGCTAGTTGGAAGGAATCAACACCGAGGTGTGTGTTGGTTCAGAATAGAGAAGAGCACCAAAAAGAGGGCGCGTGCGCAAATTTTCTCAAGACCTGTGCCATAGGACAAAGGGACCTATGGATTTGTTCAAAGGGTTCTAGTAGGATCCCAAAGAGCTATTTTGGCTCAGAAGAAGATCGATATAGAGATTGAGAGGTCGCAGAACCCTGCTGAGGTAGGGGGACTGCATCAAGTGGGATTCTCAACCGTAACCAAAGCGCCTTCTTGATTGTCTAACGGAGGAGTAACAACACTCCCAGCATCAGATTGATTTTCTACCTCTCCATGGTAGCTGTCTTCTGGAGGGTTAGGAGGTAAGGGTTGGTAGCCTTCTGGAGGAATCCCTTGCATCCTATGTGATCGACGAAGACCTTTATCATCTATAGGATCAATTTTGGAGAATAACAACACACGCTAAAAATCTAGGACCAACTAATGAAAATAAACAACATACACTAATATAATATAGGAATCAAAACCAAGCAAACAAAACCTTCTCTTGATGACCGTACTAGTTGGTGATGAAATCCAATGTCGCGTGATCAAGTCAAGAAGGGTTTAGGATATGGTGGAACAACTACAATGGTGATCTGCTTAACGGACTTTCACCTTGGTGCAAGCTTCCACACAATAATTGTGGATTTACCCTCCAAGGAGCCTGAGTGAGTTTGACCAATGTCTGTTCCAGGTACAACGAAGACTTCCCTTCATCGTCACCTTGTGTAAGTACCTGAAGATTGTGGCTACTAAGAACACCAACTCACAGTCAATCCTTGGGTGGGTACAGTCGACAGTCCCGTCTAGATGTATGGGCAGGATAACAAGTTAGAAATCAACTCGAGAGGCTCCCACACATAATCATGGGTATACCCTCAAGTGACCCCCAATATACAATCCGACCACTACAAACAGTTTAACCATGAAGGGATAATCTCCGTAATTCACCCGAATGCGACCTCGTGTGTAACCCTTGTGTGAGAGGGGGATCCCAGAAAGCCTATATGATAATTGGATTTTCTCTCCCTATCGCAAGATGCTAATGTTTGTTTTGAAAAACTTTGGAGAGTTGTACTCATGACCTAATCCAAAGTACTAGTCCTAGTCTAATGTTGGTGGAAGATTCTAAAAACAAAAATGTTCTAGATGAATTTTAATTAGTGATAATTTTACAACTATTCTTTACTCAAGGGTATATGAAAGTGAAACTGATGGTATGATGACTCAATTCCCCAAAAATGCATAAAATATGATAAGAAATCGTTTCTTTCAATGAATTCCTATTTAAGGAAAGGATAAAAGGTTGTTTTCACTATCAAACACTGAGATGAAACATCCTCATACAATTGTTTCTCAATCAAATCCAATGTAATGCTAAAAAATTTCAGAAATGCCTTCTAATATCCAAACCAATCACTAAAATATGTCCTTTTTCTCATATGTGAATGATAATCATATGTAAAACTTCTAATGTCAATCAGACTTCAGGATTAAACAATCAAAAGCAAACCTCACACAAACAAAAATACACTCTTGTCGTGATTAAACAAGAAGGACAAAGATAACCAAATTTTCAAACAAGAACCAAAAACCTCAAACAAAAAGAGAAATGTTGGAAAACTGATCTCAAAGATCAAATGGAAAGGTTCACAGACCTTTGGATTTCCTCACAAAAGCTTCCACTCAGTTAGATAAATGAGGAGAAAACAACAAGTTAACTCTAGATTAGCAGAGACAAAGAGTGACTTCAAGGCAAGGAAATAAAATGTCAAATTTCCAAACAAAAGAGAATCAATTCTTAGAAAACAGGGTGCTCAAGGCCAATACCAAGATGTACTGAGAGTATGAGACTCTGAGCAAGTGCAAAAAGCAAAAAGTGAACTCATAAATTGAAAACCTAGAGGATTTTTCACAGAAAAAGGGGGTAGCGCTTAGGGATGATTTTAGGGGCTAAATTTCGCTCATGGGCTAATTTTCCATGGTTTTTCCCAAGAAAATATTCTCTATTCTAAAAATGATTTTCCCAAATTCTAGAGGATAAAATTATTTTACCTTACAAATCGCCAAAATATTATAGAAACTATATAAAATCCTTAGAAATTTGAATATTTTTACAAAAATATCGCTAAACATTTTATAGTTGGCATATGAAGGATTGTAAGATTCGCCAAGGTTTCTACATTTTAAAATAAATTTACATCCTTAAAATCATCCTTGGTAGCTCTCTAGTGTAAGGGGCACCAGAGTGTTCCAACGCTCTGTGTAAGATCACCAGGGAGTGTTAACGCTATGATAGCAAGGGCAGGGGAGCGCTAGGCTTCAAAAGTTCGGAAAAATGCTTAGAAACTGAAAAAATCAAGCAAACTCAGTCAATCAAATTGCATATGATGAAATCAAGAGCCAATCAATCATATCTAAGAATCAAGGAGACAGTATGGAGAAGGTCAAATGATGAGAAAAAGCCAAGACAAGACCTAGGAAAGGAAACAAAAATCAGATCTCCTCCCCAGTGGAGTCACCAATTTTTGTTACAGGTGAATCCTCCTGCGGACAAGTGGATTCCCTCTTGGTCTCTAGACTCCTAAGGCCAAGATATAAAAGTGCTTAACATGGACAATGACATCCTTTTAGATCTAATTAATCTAACATACGAAGAGGAAGAAGAAAGATGTGTACCTTGTTAACGATGTTTGTCCTCGCAAAGTCCAAGCTGAGCTCCAATACTGAGCTCCTCGATAGGTCCTGTAGAACAAACAAAGATACAAAGAAATTCCTATTCTATTGATATTATCTCAAACATAGATCTATATACTAAATAAAAATTCATGTGGAATAAACATAAATTTGAAAGAAACAGGCCAAGGATTGATTATTAATGAGAACAAGTAAAAGGTGCTTACAATCCTTTGATGGAGGTGAAACAACCTCTTCCATCTCTCCTTGTCGAACTCCTTTGCTCAAGTAACCTACACTGATTATGTTTCAACGGAATCTCACTTATGAGATCATAAGTTTCACATCTCCAATCTTTTATGTACATTTCACCATGAGAAGGCCTCCTTATATAACCTTGGAGAGGCCTAACCACTTGAGATATCTTTGGGATAAGTTGAGGATTCCTCTCCTTCAGTTGAGGATATTCCCTAAGATCATGCCTTGAACTTCTATTCGAATCCAACCACCTTCAGAAATTGAGGGGATTCTTCCCATATTTGTCTCAACAAACTAAATTTCACTCAGAATGGGTAGCGCTCCCCCAAAGTGAGGCACATGGGTGTTGTAGCACTCCCCCAAAGAGGCCCAGGGAGAGTTAACACTCCCTGACAGTTCATAGGGGAGCGTTGCCTTCCAAATTTGATATTTGAATGGTTTTTTCAGTGGAAAAAGGTTTGTACTCCTTGTCAAGTGATTTCTCTTCTTCAAAACTAGTCTTTGAGGTGTTTTAAGTGTCCCTGTGATGTCGTTAGAGGCACGACATAGGAAATATGTTTGCGACACTTGCGACACTTGTGGTCAATATGTGACACTTGCAGACAAGATGTGACACTTACAACACTTGAAATGACGACACTTGCGACACTATTGAAGTGAGTAATTTTGATGTGTAACACATGGTAGCTTTGTTGCACTATATCGGCATGAGGTTCCTATCGGTAGCATTGATAGAGGAGTCAAATATTCACCCCATACAACAGAGTGGAGTGAGGAGAGGGAACATGGACACTGTATCCATCCATGTGAACCTCATAGATGCTCGAGTTGCAAGTGGATCTGTTATGGGCCTATGGAGATCAGTCGACAACAGAGATTCATGGAGCATGTTAGTATCTTAACCATCTCTATGTTATTCATTGCTATATATTTATATGGTATTCTAAGTATTTATGTAAATATTTTTTTGTATGTTTTTTTGCAGTTGTTACATCCATATAGCATACCCTCTACGCCCATGGATGCATCAATGCATGTCTCCACCACTGCTGCAACAATAGAGGCAACCTGCTCATTTGGAATACCCCATACACAAGTATGTGTCACATTTGATAAATTCACCATGGCCATTTCTTTACGTTATGGCATCCTCAAATTTTTAATGTTCTTGTATTGTTTCTACAGGTTGTGGGACTAGATGACTCCAAGGAATGTCCATCTGGGATGGAAAAGTCACTGACGTCACAAGTATCATATGTAGAGTTAAATATCATTTAAATCTCATTTTTTTGTATTTATGTTGTTGAATTTTACTATTTGGTATTATTATTTCAATAGTATTAATATGTATGTGGGATGCTGACATATTCACTAGTTTTAGTACTAGTCGACTCCTTGGGAACCTAACCTCTCTTCATGGGTTACCTTAATCTAGGCCAAGGGAGTTGTCATCACTTGTATATATTATGAAGGTCCATTTCCACACACCCCCAACATCTTTCTTATTTGGTGCATCCTTAGTGGATGCACCCATAGGCCACCCATCCACACCACCTCTTCCATCACATCCATTCACAGTGGATGCACCCATATGCCACCCAACCCCACCACCATTTCCATCGACCCCATCCACCAAAGCTAAAATAATAGAGCTTACCTTGGAGTAGGTTGTACAATAGAGTGATCCACCTACCAACGAATCCCCACTGAGTCTCAATATATTCAATTTTGGTGGGATAATGTGTTGATGGCAATATTTTTATGTATCATGAATTTGATTTTATGCATATTTGTTTAATTTTGATTATTTGATCTGTGTAACTGACACAGGGTGCCATCGCTGAGCAATTAGGGTCGTGGAGGAGGGTAGTACCCTAACGATTTTCATTCCCATATGTGGTTATTTTTCTTATGTTTAATTACAAAACATCATTTTTTAAGTCTTTTAATTCATTGTGGAAAAAAATTATAACAATGTTTTTTCTTTGTGTAGTCTTTGGAGTGATGAAGCATGCCTAGGCCCAAATCCACTTGAGGTTCTTCTTCAAGAAAGAGAATAAATATATATTTATAGGATGCTCCTGAGGGTGGTGAGGGTGGAAGTGGTCAATACTTGACCAATTACTGTCATTTTGTATCTAGGCTACCATATGGTTGTTTTTTATGTTAGGACACTTGCTGTCATTTTGTATATTGGGAATGGGGCGTCCTTTTGTGAAAAAACATACAATTTAGATGATGTTGAATACACACACACACACACACACATTTCATGGAACATTTTTTTATGAATCTTATTGTTTCTGCGTTTTATGTTGATGAATGTATGAATTTGAAAGTGTATGAATTTTATGTGTATGAATGTATGATTATTATTTAAAGTGATTATAAATACTTGTGTTACACATTAACGAATCTCTTATGGTGGAAAATATTGTTAAGTGTTAAATCCATTAGAAATTAATGGTTCTCATTACCCAAATTTTACAAAAGGATGAAGTCCCATCCTAGCTATCCTAGTTAAGATTCCATGTTATAGAAAAAATTTCCTCACCCCATGCAACTTTCTTGAATGGCCTTTCCATTTCCCTATGTAGGCTTGAAGTCCCTTGTTGTACCTTCCAAAGCCAAAAATTCATATTTTTCCACATACACGTTCCCTACCAGTTAGACAACATGTGTATACGTAGGTTGCACCACTACAACCCACATACATCAGGTTTGGTGCTCAAAATTAAAAATTGTATTGGGTTTACATGTCATGTCAGAAACGTTCTAATTCATCCCTTCAGTTCCACTTGAAGGCTATAAATTGATACATATCCAATCCTTGGGGAGAGAATTTTTTTTTTGAGATCAAAGATACTCTGGATAAATTTTCACTTCACATTGAGTCTGCATCCCTTTATCCTTTAAAGTTTGAACTCATTGTTCAACCCCCAAGCTCTTCCTTCTTTGACAAAGAACCTCATTATCTCCTTTATATGAGATTTCCTTTGGTAGAGGATTGAATGGGTGGAGGCCCAACTAGAAGGGACTTATTTTATTGGTTCCGAGATGTGCTAACACATAAGTTTGTCACTTATACACTTTTGTTGATCATTTTTAATAGAAATACTCTTATCTCATCTAATTGATATCTTGCAAATATTTGAATTATTATTCCATGGGAATATTTTCCATGTATTTTAATGAATTATTCTATTTTATATCCCAACATTATATATTATCACCATATGCTTGCATATCTTGGTTGTTGAGGATAAGTTGCAGGTATAAATCTTTGAGTTGCGTGCTCAATGGTGGTCTTCATTGAACGTCCAGACGAGGTAGGATCTTGACCTTGTCTTGTTAGAATTTTCATTTATATAGAATACTTGGGATTAGAGTTGTTTTCTGAAATCATTCTGTCTATTGTGGTTTACCCCATTCCATAGAGATATTTTTCTCATAACAGAACTAGCGACCATTATGGGGAATGATATTTTGTTTTGGGGTTTGGAGTGTTTTTCTCCTTGACTTGCTCTCTATTACCCTTAGTTTCCTTGTCACCTGATTTCTTGACAACCTATTTTTACTTTGCATCTGAGTTTCTTGGCCTAATCTTTTCATTGATAGTGTTTTACTACATATACATAGGTTTTCCCTTGATAGACGCCTACATATGTGATATATCCTGCTATACGACGTGTACATACATGAGTTTTTCTCAAACAATCATGTACATACAAGTTTTGGTTTGTTGGATGAGTTTGGTTTTTGTTGGGTGAGTTTGGTTGGTTTCTTAGTATTCTTGGGTCTCTTTCCTAACTTTTGAGTGCTTACAGAGTTATAGGAAACCTTATTATTGTTGAATTTTCGGGCAGTATTCTTTATTATCATCTTTTTCATTGGTTTTCCTTGCATCTTGGTCTGAGTGTTTGTTTCTTAGTATCCTTCTTTAATTGTCTCTTTTTTCTTGTAGTAGGGTTTGTGTGTGAAGCTTTTATTTAGTCCTTGCATTTTATTTTCCTTATATAGAAAATACAAAAAAAAAATTCTCATTTTTCATTATGGCATTTTCTCTTTTGGGTACTCAGTATTGATCTTGATGCATGTGGAAAGATTTCATTTTATTAAAATTGTAGAAGTTACATTGAAAGTTGCAGCTTACCATCTTTTGAGAATTTAAGATTAGGACTTAGCATTATCTTCATACTCATTTCATTGATATGTTGAGTCATAATATCATCAGTTTCACGATCACATATCTTGAGTAAACAAATCCATTAAAAGTAACGTTGATTAACTAAAATTGACTAGAAATGATTTTATTTTTCAGAGTACACAAAAACGCATAGGATATAGGGCCTTGGAATATGATTTTGTGAGTAAACTTCTCCAAGGCTATTAACTAAACATGTGTGTCTGACCAGGGAGTTGTGAAATCCATTGTGTAATTAGTGATGTCAGGATGCTCTGCTCACACCGGAGTTAAGCCTCGCTTGGCTTGCCACGTGGCCTTTCAAATCCATGCGGAGTACACAAAATATACCATCAAACTCATTGCAATTGATGAAGGTGATGTGACATGCATGATGTCCCTAACCTATTGGAAAGACATTAGCTCTCTGACTTTATCCCATTCTATGAATATGTTGACTACATTTGATGGACATTCTTTTCAACCCCACAAAATTCTTCCCTCTTTTTTCGGTCTAGTTAGGTGGAAAGATAGTGGAGGTTGACGTCGAGTTGGTTGATGTGCCCCTTGACTATAATTTATTACTAGGGTGTAATTGGACTTATGCCACGACCGTGGTCATTTCATATATTTTATGCACTTTATGGTTTCCTCACGAAGGGAAAATAGTGATAATTGATCAATTATCCTTTGCACATGCTAGTCCTAATGCATCAGTTGGAACTTCGATCCCAGTGATCGACAACTCCCAGTAGGGAACCGAGGATATTGGTGTCAGAATGTATTCCTCTCTTATGGGTAGCTTTGATTTTGTGGCACCAATCCATCACGTTTATGCCATGTACGGTAGGTCTTCATTGTCAATGAGGTCAATTCCTTTTCGTACTTCATATTTCAACGATCATTAGACCCTGCCTTCCTTGACCATGTCTTGCGAAGGTCAGTCACATACTGGGATGGAAATTCCACTTTCAGTGACAAAGGTTCTGTATCAATCTATTCTCAACACTACTACTGACCTAGATCCTGTCTCCTTAGAGATGGAAGAGGAGGATCCCGTTCTAGAGCTTGTATGGGCCACCCAATCATCTTGATCACATGATTTCCTTGATGATACTTTACCTTCAGACGAAGCCATCTTGGAGGCCATGAATAGTCCCGATAGGAAATGAGATGATATGCATCATCGCTCTTACTTCCTTCTATATCTTGTTAGGATCAAAAAAATGACTTTATATCTACCATGAGTAAGATAGTCGGTCACGTTGTGGTTCCACTTGATAGGAATGGTATTTATTTTGAAGGAAACATGGAGAATATTTATCCTACCGTCAAGTTCAACATATCTTGAGTTCTTGCTAAAATTGAGAACATATATATCAGTGTGGATTGTTCGCCTAGAGAAATTCATATCTACACCGATATCTTGAAATAATTTCATGACATATTCTGTTGGTCATACGAAGAGATGTCAGGGATCAACCCTAGAATTGTCGAACATGATATCAAGACTTGTACAAATGCTATACCTATTAGATAACATCTTAGAGTTGTTAATCCTAGGAAGGCCTCTACTATTAAGGAAGAGGTAGAGAAACTACTTAATGCTAGTTTCATATACCTGGTTCCTTTGACCGAATGGGTTTCCAACCTCTTTCACGTGAATAAGAAACAAGGAACAATTGATCTGAAAATAGAAGGCTGACTTTTTATGCTATGCAAGCACCCTCTACTTCATTAAAATAAACTTTACAGGACCTTGCTTCATGTGTTAAAATATGCAAGATAAAATTATGTGTTAAGTTCATGCTTCTTCTTTTAAATGTTCATGTGTGAGAAAACGTTCTTTTAGATGGTTAAATGTGTACTTTAAATAAATACAAAACAACACAACTTGCAGAAAATAAACCATCAAACTCACAACAATAACAAGATGATAAAGGAGTTCACCCCTCTCCGGGCTACATCTCCTTGAGCCTCCATCAATGGACTTGGCTCTCTGGGATTAATTTTTCAAATATTCTTTTACAATATGCTTCTCAACTCCAATGGAAATACATACTATACCATTGGGATCAGAATACATAAAAACCCCAAAAATGACTAATAAAACTCTGAAAACAGATCATGGCTCATCCGGGCATGACCTCTTCTACATGTGGCCATAAGCTTCATTGAGATTCTCTTTGGAAAAAATACTTGTAAAAGTCCTCAAAAGCCTCTGAAACCTGTCCCAAGGTGTTCAGAGCATAACAATTAGCCAAAAATGGCTATTCAGTCATAGAAAACAAACTTGGACTCACCAAAACATGACCTCAATCAATGAGGGCTTCAAGCTCCCTGAAGCTTCTTGAAACTTCAATGGTTAAAAACCTAGAAACGAAGTCTTCAAATGGTTGTGAAAACAATTCCAATGGATTTAGAACATCCAAAAACCCCTAGCTGGGCTTTTACGACACCTCATTCGGCCAAAAAATGAGGAAGATAGGCCTCCTGCCATCCTCTTCCTTCAAGCTTGCTGTCTCTGGTTCGCCAAAACGCACCTCCTGTACGTTGAACCAAGAACACGCTCCAAATTCATGCTAAAACATAGCACCGAGTGCATAACCGCAAAAATTAACCAAACTGTAGGACGGCTATAGGCACGCCAGCCCCTAACCGCCTAGCACTCGGGCATATGATCACCATCCGACCTCGGGCTAGTGCAAAAGAGGGCTCTGTTTTCCAAACAAATGGAGTAATGACAAATGGAGGGTAGTTTTACAACCGTTTGAACCATTTTTAAAACCGCATGTGCATTATGTAATAGAGCTGGGGTTATATGTAATGGTGCGCGACCAAGGGCTGGGGCTAAGCCCCGGCCCGGTCGCGGCCCAAACCACACCCATATTCAAATTGAAATACAATTGATATCATACATATGATAAGCAACACACGGTGGCACACTGGTTGACAGCTCCTTGCTAAGTTGTTTCCCCTACCCGGAGGTTGCAGGGTCGACTCCTGCCAATGACAAAGTTTTTAAACCAAACAACAAGTGACACATGGCACGCACGGATTGGGCCACGTGTCAACATACCATTAGCCACCAAAAGAACACGTGTCAAACTCTCATATGCCAACTGTCTGCCAATCAGAATCTACCATGTCATCACATGCCACATCAGTGTATGGTCGTATGGACCTGCCACGTCAACCTGTACGGACTGCACAGTCAACATCCATTTTGTTTTGCCTGTTTGACGATTCGAACAGATCGCAATATCTCTCTCTCCTGAATTTTGTTTGAGACGAAATGAGCTGCGTTGGGTTCGTGATGATGAGGGATACACTCTCGTTCGTTTTGAGGCAATTATGAGAACTTTGATTTTTGGGCTAAAATTTGACCCCTGGTCCAGATTTTGATCACACCTTCCCACTGAAAGGATTTTGGACCCACAAAATCTTATGATTATCAGTATGAGCCTCAATACTCCTCTTATTTCAATTTATATCAACTGATTCTACTTGAAAAGTCTTTTTGATAATCACCTGGATACTTTGACATGCCCTGCACTGCAACTGGCTATGTCCCTCAACCACTGTTCTCTGGCTGTTGCTGACCCACTGTTCTCTTTGTGCTTGGAAGACTTCCAACCTTACCACTGAGAATCAAGTCCCTCTTGTGAACTCTTTGACGTCAACACAATTATCTCTCCAATGGCTGCAAAAACTTTCCTGCGACATCTTGTCACAAGCCAAGAAAACCATCAATCTTGAAAACAAATTTATACAAGACTGAAAATGATGCGAACAATTTTTTTTTTTCTCTTCAAACAAATTGTCGCATCTTGTACTTCATCAAAGAACATGGTGTTTTCCTACATCTTGGTGTACTCAAAATCAACTTACAAGCCAACAAACACCATCGACTAAACACAAGTCGAAAAACATGATCGACACACATAGTCGTCAAGACAACATCGACACAAGTCAAAACTCATTTGAAACATATCAACCTTCCAAAATGACAAGTCGACAAACATGATACACAATCATGTTATAATCATGAGCCATTCATGATGAACTATCACCAGGTTCACTTCTTACACATACACAAAAGCAAATGCATGTGCATGACTCTTCAACTCTCCTTCCAGTACAAACATAAGTACACAAACCCAAAACATGTGGGCACATAAGATCTGAATATGAAAAATATATATGGCTGCAACAAGTGAACATCATATCCATCTTTTACATCCTCCTGGCGAATTTGTGCAACAAACAAGAATGCCTTCACACGAATTGCATTCACATGCAAACTTGCATCATACAAGTTATGATAAACTGCTGCAACTTGTCATATTCTCAACATAAATGCACACATAAGGCTGAAAAGTGCATTTACAACAGAAAATGCAAACCTTACTTGCTCAAGAAATCCAACCATTTCTTACCAAGCCAACTCAACGGTGACTTTTTCTACTAAAAATTGTCCTCTTGTGAATCATCTCGACTCACGTCGATGATGGAATCTCCTCTTCCATTCTTGCCAATCTCTTTATCCATCTGCTTCTTATGTTGTGGATGAGTGGTTGGATTCAATGTCCAACATTGGTCAATGAGATGACCCCTCTTTTGACAATCAGTGCAAATCTTTTGCATCCTCTTTTCAATTTGTCTTTGCTTGTAAAGTTTCCTGAAAGTGGTCAATCTTTTCCAACATTTTGAAACATGATGGTTATATAAACCACAATATGTACATGGACTTTTTCTTCCATTTTTACATACAAATTTATCATGCTTAACATAATCAAAAGCAACTGAATGATAAGCAGAATTATACCTTGAACATTCACCTTTATCGCCTCTTTGAGGAGGTGAATTGGAAGAGTTACAAGCTCTCCTTTGAAGACCATCAATAGTGTTCTTGTCCTCATCACTGTCACAGCTCTTTTGTTTCACACATTCACATTCATCTTGAACACAAGCCTTGTATGCTGGAGGGATTGAACTTTCAAAAAAATTTCTTGAACTTTCACCTTTATAGCCTTCTTGAGGAGGTGAACTTGAAACAAAATTTGTTCTTGGAACTTTTTCCCTTGTCTCCTCAACTTTGGAATTTGCTCCATC
>ML791335.1:24487-34508 GCA_009831015.1 Picea engelmannii
CAACAACAATAGGCTCAACAATGCCTTGTGCATGCTTGCCTAACCCTTTACCTTCATAGCCCATTTTTAACAATAACTTGGACCCTATTCCTCTTGTGTGATTTTCAAAAACACCAAAACATTCATCTTGAGAGGAATTAGAAAATAAACTAACATTACATAACTTTTGTTCATGCATGTACTTGGTAAGGGTTTCTTTTGCCTCATGGAGTTGAATCTCCATCTCATGCAACCTTTCAAGAAGCTGGTCTTTCTCCTTCTTCATGGCCATCAACTGCTCTTCAAGGGAAATGCTCTCCTTTCTATCTTCACACATCTCTTTCATCAAATCTCTCATGGCTAGAATCTCCTTCAACATCTATTTTTCAAAGAACTTGGATTTTGAAGATGTATGACAACTACCAATGTTTGAAGCTTCCTCCATCCTTGCAAGATATCAAACTTCAACACAAAACTTGCACAATACCAATAGCTAAATCTCAAGCTATCAATGGAAATCACATGAGCAAAAAAAACTATGCTCTGATACCACCTGATCTGAAAATAGAAGGCTGACTTTTTATGCTATGAAAACACCCTCTACTTCATTAAAATAAACTTTACAGGACCTTGCTTCATGTGTTAAAATATGGAAGATAAAATTATGTGTTAAGTTCATGCTTCTTCTTTTAAATGTTCATGTGTGAGAAAACGTTCTTTTAGATGGTTAAATATGTACTTTAAATAAATACACACCAACACAACTTGCAGCAAATAAACCATCAAACTCACAACAATAACAATATGATAAAGGAGTTCACCCCTCTCCGGGCTACATCTCCTTGAGCCTCCATCAATGGACTTGGTTCTCTGGGATTAATTTGTCAAATATTCTTTTACAAGATGCTGCTCAACTCCAATGGAAATACAGACTATACCATTGGGATCCGAATACATAAAAACCCCAAAAATGACTAATAAAACTCTGAAAACGAATCATGGCTCATCCGGGCATGACCTCTTCTACATGTGGCCATAAGATTCACCGAGATTCTCTTTGGAAACAACACCTGTAAAAGTCCTTAAAAGCCTCTGAAACCCGTCCCAATGTGTTTAGAGCATAACAATTAGCCAAAAATGACTATTCAGTCACAAAAAACAAACTTGGACTCACCAAAACATGACCTCAATCAATGAGGGCTTCAAGCTCTCTGAGGCTTATTGAAACTTCAATGGTTAAAAACCTGAAAAATAAGTCTTCAAATGGCTATTAAAATAGTGCCAATCGATTCAGAACGTCCAAAAACCCCTAGTTGGGATTTTACGGCACCTCATTCAGCCAAAAAATGAGGAAGATAGGCCTCCTGCCATCCTCTTCCTTCAAGCTTGCTGTCTCTGGTTCGCCAAAACACACCTCCTGTACGATGAACCAAGAACACGCTCCAAATTCATGCTAAAAACTAGCACCGAGCGCATAACCACAAAAATTGACCAAACTGTAGGACGGTTATGGGCGCGCCAGCCCCTAACCGCCTAGCACTCGGGCATATGGTCACCATCCGACCTCGGGCTAGTGCAAAAGAGGGCTCCGTTTTCCAAACAAATGGAGTAATGAAAAATGGCGGGTAGTTTTACAACCGCTTGAACCATTTTTAAAACCATGCGTGCACTATGTAATAGAGATAGGGTTATATGTAATGGCGCGCGACCAAGGGCTGGGGCTAAGCCCCGGCCCGGTCGCGGCCCAAACCACACCCATATTCAAATTGAAATACAATTGATATCAGACATATGATATGCAACTCACGGTGGCGCACTGGTTGAAAGCTTCATGCCAAGTCATTTCCCCTACTCGGAGGTTGCGGGGTCGACTCCTGCCAATGACAGTTTTTAAACCAAACAACAAGTGACACGTGGCGCACACGGATTGGGCCACGTGTCAACATACCATTAGCCACCAAAAGAACATGTGTCAAACTCTCATATGCCAACTGTTTGCCAATCAAAATCTTCCATGTCATCACATGCAACATCAGCGTATGGTCGTACAGCCCTGCCACGTCATCCTATACGGATTGTACGGACTGCACAGTCAGCGTCCATTTTTTTTGCCTGTTTAATGATTCGAATAGATCGCAATATCTCTCACTCCTGATGTCCATTTGAGATGAAACAAGTTGCATTGGGTTCATGATGATGAGGGATATTCTCTCGTTCGTTTTGAGGCAATTCCGAGAACTTTGATTTTTGGGCTAAAATTTGACCCCTGGTCCAGATTTTGATCAACCATCTGTGTATGTATGGATTTTCGAGACCTGAACAAGGATTGTCCTAAAGAAAACTTCCTGACTCCTTTCATTGACCAGATTCTCATTGAGTGTGTGGGAAGAGAATTTTTTTCTTTTATGGATGGATTTTTAGGATATAATCAAATTCAAATCAAACCCGAGGATCAACACAAGATGACATTTATTTGTCCTTGGGGTAATTTTTCATACCAAAAAACTCCTTTCGGCCTTAAAAACACTGGAGCAACCTTTCAACGTGCTATGAAATTTGCTTTTCACGATATAAAACATATTGTCGAAGCTTACCCCGATGATCTCGCTACTCACTCTCGCAAGAGAGTAGAACACTCTACTCACCTTCGACTAGTATTTGAGAGATGTCGTTATTATCGCATCTTTTTAAACCCTCACAAGTGCATCTTTTGTGTTAGGTATGGTCGTCTCTTAGGATTTTTAGTATCTGAGCATGGGATCATGGTGGATCCTATGAAGGTTGAGGCAATACTTCGATTGCCTCCCCCATGCAACATTCAACAACTTCAGGGTTTATAGGGAAAGGCTAACTTCTTGCGTCGGTTCATAGTGAATTATGCCAATTTAACTAAAGGTTTCATGCGTATATTGAAGAAGGAAACTCTCTTTATATGGGATGAGAAATCCTAGGAATCCTTCTATGCTCTTAAGAAATCCTTTGTATCGACGCCTCTACTGAAGCCTCCAAGCTGCACTAGAGACTATTTACTTTATATCATAGTGTCTGAATGGACGGTTGGTGTGGTTCTAGTTCAAGAGGACAATGAGCTCCATGAGCACATTGTCTACTATCTTAGTCAAAATTTAGTCGGTCCTAAACTTAAGTACTCTCATGTCAAGAATATAGCCTTAGTCATCGTACATGCAGTTCAAATATTATGACATTATATATTGTTTTGAAAAACTACCGTAGTTGCAGATATAAATCCATTTCAATACGTCCTTACCAGGTGTATCATAGAGGGGAAATACAATAAGTGGATTGTTGTTTTTTAATAATTTGACCTTGATTTTGCTTAAGTGAAGTCTATTAAATCGACAATTTTTTCCAAGTTGATATTAAACTTCCCTCAACTAGAAGAGGAAGTTATTCATGATGATTCATTCATGGATGAACATATCTTCCTTATCTCGTATTCAGACACCTGGTATGGAGACATTATAATTTACCTTCAAACCTTGAATCTGTCCCAGCATCTGTCGAGAGACGATCGACGACATATACATCATCAAGATAAAAACTACCTTATCATCGACGACACTTTGTATCGTCGAGGAGTAGATAATATTTTGAGTCATTTCTTGAATCACAAGGAGGCTGAGTCATTTCTCAATGACTTTCATAGTGGGGCTTGTGGTGGTCATCTATCTGGGATTGCGATAACCCTAAACAAATTGCGAGCCAGGTATTTTTGACTGCCAATTTTAAAAGATTTTGTTGAAGCGGTTAAGAAGAGTCACCCTTTCCAGGTGTTCTCTTGGAAAATGTGCTCGCATCTAGTCCCTCTTCACCCATTCATCACCATCGGTCCCTTCACAAAGTGGGCAATGGATTTTATGGACTATAACCCAACCTCGACTGGGGGGAATCAACATATTATTGTGGCCATGGATTACTTCTCTAAATGGTAAGAGGCCATGCCTACCATTAAATATGATGGTAATATGACAGCATGCTTCGCATTCAATGAAATTATATCCTGGTTCAGAATCCCAAAGGATATTTTCATTGATCATGGTAGTTACTTTCAGAATGAAATGATGAAGGAACAACATCAAAATTGGGGTTTAAGAATGATCATTCTTCCCCTTACACTACTACATATGGGCGGATTATTCCATGAAATTTTTCCACGTTTCCATTATTTTCATGTTTTTTTTTAAATAGGGAGAGATTTTCGTCGATATTGCCACGAACGTTCATCGATAGAGCCACGAATAGGTTTTTTAACTTGGTCGGTATTTTCGTTGCAATTTCCACGAAAGTTCATCGCTATTGCCACAATAATTTTTCCTATCTCAAAAAGCATATGCTAACGGCTAGTTGACTAGTTGATCTATATATACCTGACTTTAAGAGACTTTGTGACACAATTGCTATAGTTGCAACATTGTTCATGGCTTTTGTTTGGGCTGTTTATTTTTTCTGTCACCCACCAGTTGAACAAATCCAATTCTCGATCTACATAGCTCGGATTTTGAACTTGCAAGGTTAGTATGTTTTTTTTTTATTGATGTACTCATTTAACTTGTAAATTTTTGTTCAAATGTTGAATTTTCATGTATCTTGTATTTTCCTTGATAATATATTATATGTGTAGTACCATATTTCATGTCTTTGGTTTTTGGATCTAGTTAGTATATTCTATGGAAATTCATGTGAAATGTCAAGAAAAATATTTTTTGAAGAAGTATTGTAAGTTGTCTACAAAACAACTTAGAGGCTAGTGTATGTTGTCGAGTGATTCAAGTTTGAGAATTTTTGACCACTTTCGTTAAATGGTGTGTAATAATTTTCCATGGTGATTCAGTACACACTAATCTAAATTACAAATTGAAACATATCAATCTTAATAGTTAATTGATAATAATAAAAAAAAGCATGTCAAAATGTCTTAGAAGAAATAATTGTGAGGATTGTAGGTCACTGTAAATAAACATATCATAATCGTAAGGAGTATCTAAAATATTATAAAGGAGTAGCTAACATATAAAAATTTGACAACTTACTTTTTGGTATGGTGTAGGTAAGACAATTACTTATCAGGACAAGGATTTGTCACTATGAACGAAAATGACAGGAAGCTTGCTCCGTTAAAAGGAACATTAGAGGTGAGGGGCGATGGAAAATGTTATTGCCCTTGCTATGTTTGTAGAGGCTTGAAAATAAAAAGACTTTTAATAAAAACAACTGAAAGACATTGTAGGGAGAAGGGTCATGCCGAAGGGGGTTATGAATATTGTCCCTTGGTAAGAGGATTCAATATTTAATGTATTCTCTGTAATAATCATCATGTCATGAATTTTAGTAATATTTCTTATCGAGTTTTTTATATTTTCTATACACACTAACTTTTATATGTTGTTTTTAAATATATAGACGATTCCCCCAAAATGCCGACCTCCAAAGAGTTATTTTCCAAGTACTAGTAGAAATACTCCTTTACAGGGTGATGAACTTCGAGATCAGAATATTGAAGTTGTTGATCAGGTTATTAATGATGATATGGATGGATATAATGTTAGTGATTCAAATTAGGAAGATGAGATACATAGATTGATCCAAGACACATTTTCTCCAATGGATGAAGACAACTAGGATGATAGTCATGATGTTGATCCTATACTCGAGAAGTCATGTCAACCTCTTTATGAAGGCTCAACAAAAAATATTTTATCTGCTATATTCTTATTGGTGAACCTGAAGGTTTTGAATGTTTTATCAAACACATGCCTCACACAGATACTAAGGTATTTAATTTGTTAATTATTTATCCCTGCATGTTCACAAATACTTAAAAGGTTCAATTTTTTCCTATATTGCTATTGTTTTCTAATTTGTAAATTAGTATATTGGATGTGATATTGATGATTAATATTGTTTACATTGACTTGTTGTTTAGAATTTTGTAGATTGTTAGGTGAAGTTCTATTACCAACATCAAATATTTTCCCATGCACATATCGAGAAATATCCATGATTATGAAATAAATTGGAATGGACTATCATTCTATTGATGCATGTCCTAATGATCATATCATATATTATGGACAATATGTTTGTGAGATGCTGAAAGAGTCATACCCATGCTCTAGGTACACCAACAACCTGTCGCCGCATGGCTTCAGGTAGATGCTCTACCTAAACCATAGGAATCCTCTATGTCAGACAAGACGGTTTTCCCTGCACGTTCTATAGGACTCTCTCAACTTCTCCTCCCATTGCCTCATCTCCCCGGTGCCTCTTTCTATGTTTTAGGAATCCCTCTGGCCGTTGCGGACCCACATCTATAGTCACACAAGTATCTAGTTAATATTCAAACACCATCCAAAAATATTTTTGTTTCCTTAAATACAAAAAAATGAATTATGTAAATTTTTTTTTACCTATGGCACCGTAGGCGTCTCCTGGTGGAAGCATCATATCTGGCTCCCCTATGAAATCAATCCCAGCATAGGGATAGTCATCCAGAGAAATGATTTTTCTCTTCCACTAGAAAAAAACATCATCATTGTAGGGTGTCACCACCCTACCTCCCCCCTACCGTCTCATGACCTCGATCCACCGTGCCATGGTTGGATCACGTGGTCCTCTAGGAAGGATCTCCACTCTGGGTCTCAGACCTAGAAGCCACTCAAAAATTAAACTGCAAAGGTGTTGGTGTCGGAGGTCGCCCCTGGATTGCTAGCAGGAGTAGAGCCCGATGCCCATCAGTTTAATGTCACGTTTTATTTTAAAGGGGCGATCAGATGGAAGGAAACTCAGAACAATACAATATCAACTCGGAAACTAGGCCAGGCATGCATGAACGAGTGAGGTCTTGATAAAATTCAAACAGTGAGTCATAGTAAGAGGTGAGCAGGTGGAAGACTTATGCAAGAAGGGTGCAAAGGTCTATAATAAACATCATGTTCATAACAGACTGGAGGAGAAAGCATTCAAACACAAAGTCTCTTTGTGTTCAAACACAGAAAACCAGAGAGTACAAAAATGCCACGACAAACCCTTTATCATAACATAACTGCAACAATCCACGTGAATCATTCAACTGTGAACACTCCGGTATGAGATGAAACACAGATGGAAAAAGGAGAACTATTTGTCATAAACCAAGAAGTCTCAAACATAGAGGCATAACCAGGAAACCAGAATGTTACTGAAACTTACAGTCGGGAGCTTAGCTCTACCATCGATCGATACAAAAATGGAAAAAATGCCTTCATATACTCAAAACAACAACAGTAGTGGAACCAAGAAAATGCATTGAAAGCTTTGCGTCTGCATGGCTTCTGACACTCTGCAGCCACAATCTTTGAATAATCGAGCAACTTGTGGCAGACACGATAGATCTTCTGACAGTTACACCGGCAAATCGACGTGCCTTTAATTCATTGCAAGACATCCCCATTATGGCGGAGACGATGTCTAACCACTATCAACGACTTCAATAACTGCTTCACGGGATCGAGAACAGCCCAGCCAACTCAGCACTTCAGGATATGGACGACTTCTCGTGCTGCCACCTGGAATAACTGAATAGCTTGAGGGACAGGCATGGAGGCCAACGCGGAGGATGAGGTGCATGACAGGAATGGTGGTGCCGAGTTATAAGGGCGTGGAAGAAGTGATGAGATGAGAGGATGATGACGGAGGACGATTCATGGCGGAAGACATCAGGTGAAAANGGGGGGGGGAGGACGGGAGGAATGAATTCGCCTTCGGGTGAGAGGCTGACGTGGAAAGGAACGGGACATGTGGCAAGCAGCGAGTGGATGATGAGAAGAAGGGAAGACCCCGCGGACCAAAGAGGAGAGGTGAATGGATGACACACAGCAGCAGGGGAAAGGCGGAAGGGAGGATGAAATGATGGGAGGAGGACCCACACTGGTTAAGCACAGGGTAGCTGAGAAGGGTGGGGCTGCACGAGTGCCGTTGATCTGGGGCGCTTTGATCGTGGCCGTCGAGAAGCTGCATATGGGATTCTGGACCCACCCCCTCCGCTTAAAGGTAGAAAGGCAGGGGGGGGGTCTGGAATGATCTTCATCGCTGTTGATCTGGGCGCGCTGATCTGGGCCGTCGGAGAGGTGCGCCCCCGATTCCGGACCCCCCCGCCCCCCTGCTTAAAGGTAGAAAGGCAAGGGGGGTTCGGAATCCAACGTGCGTCGTTGATTCAGGCGCGCGAATCTAGACCGCTCGGACTTACTCGTTGCTTACCATGGGCACATTATCGCCCAAAGCTTAGGACAAATGGGTTTTTAACCCCTTCTTTTGCTATCTAATCCCCTCTACAGGAAATATCGCTAACATTTGGCTCCATGGGGGATAGAGTCGTCCCTGTGATGCTCTAAGAACTCTTTTGCAGACTTAGTGCCTTTGCTATTGGGCTATGGAGTCATTTATTAGTCCGAAAAACAAAAACGAAAACAAAAAACAATATTAACAAAACAAAACAAAATGAGCCGACTGTGGCTCACAGAAAACATTTCTTTAATAAATGCCCATTGACTGGGCCACTAAAAACTTCATTGCCTTCCAGATCTTGCAACCTGTAAGTGTTGTTGGGAAACACTTCAAGGATCTTAAAAGGCCCAAACCAGAGGGCATCAAATTTACTGTGTTTGCCCTTTTCTTGCCTGGGTGCATCCCACTTGAGCACCAGATCACCTTGCTCAAACTCTTTCTTCTTGTTTTTTCTATCAAAAGCCTGCTTGATCTTCTACTGACGATTGTAAGCTCTATCTAGGACCTGTTCTATGATCTGCTGCACCTCCACCATCTGATGAATTCTTCTGAGCACATGGTTAGGTTCCCCCTCATAGTCTTGGAGGAGATTTGCCACAGGCAAGGCAAGCTGAGTGGGGAAGACGACCTCAATCCCATAAACAAGTTGGAAGGGTGAGAGACCCAGGGATTTCTTTGTTGTCACTCGATCGGCCCAAAGTGAAAATTTGAGCTTTGAGTCCCAGGCCCTTTTATTATCCTCTAATAGCTTTTTGATAAGCTTGATTAGACTTTTATTAGAGGACTTTACTAGTCCGTTTCCCTAAGGATAGTAGGGAGTGGAGTGAATCAGTGAAATCCCAAATTGTTCACAAAATTTGATCAGAGGCTCAGACCGAAATGGGGAAGCATTGTCAGTGACAATTTTGCTAGGGCAGCCAAACCTAGCTATGATGTCCTCCAGGAAGCTGATGATTTCTTTGTGAGAAGTGCTTATGGTAGGGACAACTTCTATCCATTTAGTGAAGTAGTCGGTTGCTGTCAAAATCCATCGGTGTTGGCCACTTGAGGGAGGATGAATTTCCCCGATAAAGTCCAATCCCTACTGCTGAAAGGGCACTGAGACCACCACAGGTTTCAATGGCAGGGATTTGAGCTGCTGCTTCCCTGATAATTTCTGACATTTGATGCAAGCTCTAATTTCCCTGGAGACATCAGGAAATAAGGTGGGCTAGTAGTACCCAGCTCGGAGGATCTTGTGAGCAGTGGTCTTCCAAAAATAATGGCCTCCACAGAGACCGCTATGGAAATCATTCATAACTTTCAGGGCCTGCTGTGGGTCCAGACACATTAGTAATATCCTCTGGGGGTATTTCCAATACAAGGCTTGGCCAATAAGACAATACCTGACAGCTTTGAGCTTTAAAGCTCTTGCCTTGCTTTTTTCCATCCCATCAGGGGGTCTCAACTCCTGCAGGAAATACAAGATATCTTTGTACCAGGCGTATGCTGATAGTGGCAGAGTGCTTTGGGAACCCTTGTTGGATGATTCAGCTTGCTCATGGATAAAATTGATTTCCAAGGCTTTATAATTGGATTCGGCCAGGAGCTTGGCCAAACCCTGCCCTTTTATTAGTTTGGTGGGCTTAATTTCCAGGTCAAATTCTAGGATCTTGGCGATCCATTTACCTCTTCTTCCATCTATGTCAGGCTGTATAAGAATGTCCTTCACAGAGGTTGAAGGGACATATGCAATGATCTTTGAGTGTAAGACATAGAC
>ML791335.1:34831-47500 GCA_009831015.1 Picea engelmannii
CAAAATTTGAGACAAACCTCCTCAGGAAATTAATCCTTCCCAAAAATGCTTGGACCTCCTTTTTAGATCTGGGAAGTGACAGGGCCTGAATTGCTTCTACCCTGTCAGGATCAATCCTCACTCCCTCTGTTGAGACTATATGGCCTAACAGCTTTCCTTCTTGCATAGCAAACAATGATTTCTTGGGATTTAGGGAAAGGCCAAACCTGCGACACTCCAGGAAAACCCTCTTCAAGTGGCAGTGGTGCTCTATATCAGTCTTGGAGAAGACTGTTATGTCATCTAGGGTAAATCACCACAAACTTATCTTTTTCCCCAATGAAGGCTATGTCCATGGCTCGCTGAAACGTTGCCCCTGCATTCATCAATCTGAAGGGCATCTTCGCATACATGAATGTGCCCCAAGGAGTGGTGAAGGCTGTATTTTCTCTATCTTCAGGCATGACTGATATCTGATTATAGCCAGAAAAGCCATCAATCATAGATATCCTAGATGCACTAGTGACCCTCTGCAATATATGTTCCATGTTGGGCAGGGGGTAATTGTCTTTCCTTGAACTCCTGTTCAGGTTCCTGAAATCGACACAGAGTCTGATTTCTCCGCTCTTCTTTATTACTGGGACCAAATTGGCTACCCAACTAGAGTATCTCAAGGGGACTATGATTTGGGAATCCAACAACTTTTTCACCTCCCTCTACATGACAGGTAACAGCGTAGGATTTATCTGTCTCAGCTTCTGCTTGAAAGGTCTAGCCTCCTCTTTCAGTGGGATCTTGTGTTCAATGACTGACGTATCGTATGTATTGAGGTCTTCTTAGGTCCATGCGAACACATCAGCAAAATCCCTCAGCAAATCAGTATATCTGATCCTCTGCTCCTCAGTCAAACTCCTCGACAGCTTGACAAACTTGGGCTCCTCTGGTGTGCCTATGTTGCATTCAGTCGTATCAGCATCATCACCTAAAATTCTTCCCTTTATCGCCACATCATTCCCATCGAACAATGTTTCTAATGGGATCATACCTCTTGGTATATGATTGCTCGGTAGTTGAATAATTTGATGGTCAACAACTTTATTCAACAACTCCCCAGGGTGGTGGTCAGGTTCCTCGTCAGGGTCCTCATCTATATGCAATGCAGAGAAGTCATCGATGGATTGGAGGAATTTCTCAATCTCCTGATTATCTTCAAATACCTTCCAATGCTTGACATTGTTCGGTATGGAGGGTCTGTATCTTACTTCCACCTCTGATCTGTCAGCGGGCAGTGCAGGAGCTTCGAACAAACTAGCCGAGAAAGCTATAAAATTGGCTGGAGCATTTTCTTCCCTTGGAATGAAAGAGATGTTGAAAGTCAGGAAGAAACTGTCGATAAGATCCCATACCTCGTTCCTATAATTATTGAGACGAGGGTGCTTGGCTTGATAGACATTTTTGACCTGTTGGACAATCAGTTCTGCATCTCCGAACACAGCTACCTCCCTGATTCCCATTTCTTTTGCAGCCCTTAATCCCAGGACCAGAGCTTCATACTCTGCCACATTGTTGGTGACTTCAAATTACAGCTTGTATGACAGTGATATGGTTTCCTGAGAAGGGGATTTGAATACCACTCCAGCACCTACACCTATACTGGAAGAAGCTCCATCGAAGAACATTTTCCAAACAGAGGTGGTTGGAGGAGGCATTCCTTGATTAAGACTGAGTTGCTTTCTGATCTGCAAAGGGATCCCAGGCTCATCAGTGACCTGCAATAAGCTAGATCCTAAGTTAGTGTCTAAGGCATAGATGGGATGATTGGTAGGGTTTGCTTCATCACTGACAGTGTAGGCTAGCTAGGCCTCTCTGTACAATATTCTATGTTCCCCCCCAAAGACTGGGATAGTGGCATACGTGAGATCCATATGTAATGTCCCTCCAAGTCTCTTAATTCAAGACCTTGACAACAACATGCCAAATTTGGGGGGAACATCAGCTACCACTATATCCATGACCATACTTTTTATGGGTAGATGAAACAGGGAAACTACCAGGTCATTGATGACTCCCAAACATTGTACCCCCCTAGAGTCAAAGGAATAGAGGTCATGATAGGCTCTGGTGACTTCTAATCCTAGCTCTTCCATGACGGCTTTAGGCATGAGGTTGTGGGAGGCCCCTGAATCCATTAAGAAATTATGCAGCACTTTTTCATGTATGTTCAGGGAGGTGTAGAAAGGAGGGGATGAATCATCTTTGTCTTCTACCATGGGACCTAGGACCACTGCAGGCTTTTCATCTTGGAGGTTTATGAAGTCTGTGGAAGGGCTAGAGGCTTCAGATTTCAACAGGTCGGAGAAGCGTTTTTTGAATTCCCCATGTTTGATTAACTCAGTGAGGGGCACAAGGATTCTGATCTTTTGTATTTCATGCTCAAAATTAAAGGAAGATGTAAGCTTTAGAATTTCTCTAATCTCAGGAGCAGGATTTTGAATAATAGGGGAGAGAGGTTGGGCCTTCTTACCTCTGTGGTTGTCTGCTACCTCATCAGCAGGCTTCTCTGCTCTAGTGGATGACTCAGGAATATCAGGTCCTGCTGCCCTCTTGTCTAATCTCAGGTTATACCTGCCTCGACCACCGCCAGCTTTGTCTCCTTTTCTCAATTCATTTAGCTGACTATTCATGAGAGACTCCTCGTATGCTGACTGAGTTAGATGGGGGAAAGGAGGGGTGCCTTCTATAGAGTGGATTTTAGGCTCAGGCTCATCTGGTTGTCTTTCTTCTTCATCAGCTACAAATTTGTTCTGGAAGGGAGCCCGAATCCTTTGGTCATCTCTGTCTCTTTCCTTCTCTTTGTGCATAGTTGGAGGAGCGAAATTGTTTGTTCTCCTGAAACCTCCTTTACTTTCGGTGTTCTGAGGTACCTTATACATCTTCCTCCTTTCCACCTTCAATCTCTCCACCTCTTCTTTAAGAAAGTTCATTACTTGGGCTAGCTCGCTTACTTGAGGGTGGGACAATGATGGGCCAGAGATGTTGGAGTCAGAAGTCGAGGCTTCTGATTTTCCTTTTCTTCTGTCTGTGTCGGCCTTGTTCCTTAGTCTATTAGATGCTAATATATTAGATTCCACCTCTATAGCTGCATCTTGCATCTGAGCTAAATAGGTGGCTCTCCTTTCTCTTAATACGAGACAGAAATCGAGGTTAAATGCACTAGCATACAAAATTTGAGCAGAGGCTTCTGAAGGCTTAATTTTTGCAGGAATCTTGTTATACATCTTATTAAATCTTTTGGAGAAGTCAGAGACTGAATCCCCTTCCTGCTTCTTCAGGGACCCAAACTCAGTCATGTAATATATGTAATCTTTTCTATCTCCCCACTGCCTCAGGAAAACAGTATCCAGGGCTTCAATTCCAGCAATAGATCTAGGGGTCAGTCCCCTGAACCACTTCCTCACCTCACCATCCAAGATCTAAACAAAGACTCTCATCCAAAAATCTTCATTTTCAATGTTCAGATTATCTGCATAACTGTAAAAAGCAGCCAGGTGCTCTTCAGTAGTTATGTCCCCTTCCCCAGTGAACTTGGCCATATAATTCAAGTAGTCTCCAGCAGGGAGGGGATTCATAGGATAGGGTAGGACCAAAGGAGCATATCTAGCAGTGAATATGGCATCCATTCTATTTTGTGGGGGATTAGCACCAGCGATAGGGACGTTGAGCGGAGGAGAACTCAGAGGATATGGAGTGTGAATAGGTGAGGTAGGAAAAGAGGTCCTCATAGGAGACAACGGGGAAAATAGAGAGAAGTCTAAGGGACCTGAGTGTGCAGGTGTTTCTCTCTGTGCAGCAGTAGTAATCAAAGGAGGAGTAGTGAAACCTCCTGAGGGGGAAGTGACAAGGATCTCTCCCTTTAATACTAGACCAGGAGGGGAAAAATCAGTAGGAACACTCCCGAAGTTCAGAAAATGGGAAACCTCAGAGGAAGTACGACTAGGAAGCTGAGAATAAGAAAATGGAGTTTTCACCGCTTCCAAGTCAGCTTCTAGTGTGGCTAAAGAAAAGTGTGGATTAGACCTCGTGTGTCTGCCTCTTGAAGCCACAGTTGATAGAATAGGTTCTCCCCAACAAAGTCGTCACAGTGGAGTCACCAGGTGCACAGTAGCAATCTTCAAGTTCTGATATCTGATGCACCTTCATAAATCAGTTGATCTTTGTCGTTCAAATCCGTGGAAAATATTCAACTTCGTCCCCGGCAGCGGCGCCAGAAATGTTGGTGCCGGAGGTCACCCCTGGATTGCTAGCAGGAGTAGAGCCCGACGCCCATCAGTTTAATGTCACGTTTTATTTTAAAGGGGTGATCAGATGGAAGGAAACTCAGAACAATACAATCTCAACTCGAAAACTAGGTCAGGCATGCATGAACGAGTGAGGTCTTGATAAACTTCAAACAGTGAGTCATAGTAAGAGGTGAGCAGGTGGAAGACTTATGCAAGAAGGGTGCAAAGGTCTATAATAAACATCATGTTCATAACAGACTGGAGGAGAAAGCATTCAAACACAAAGTCTCTTTGTGTTCAAACACAGAAAACTAGAGAGTACAAAAATGCCACGACAAACCCTTTATCATAACATAACTGCAACAATCCACGTGAATCATTCAACTGTGAAAACTCCGGTATGAGATGAAACACAAATGGAAAAAGGAGAACTATTTTCCATAAACCAAGAAGTCTCAAACACAGAGGCATAACCAGGAAACCAAAATGTTGCTGAAACTTACAGTCGGGAGCTTAGCTCTACCATCGATCGATACAAAAATGGAAAAAATGCCTTCATATACTCAAAACAACAACAACAACGGAACCAAGAAAATGCATTGAAAGCTTTGCGTCTGCATGGCTTCTGACACTCTGCAGCCGCAATCTTTGAATAATTGAGCAACTTGTGGCAGACGCGATAGATCTTCTGACAGTTACATCAGTGAATCGACGTGCCTTTAATTCATTGCAGGATGTCCCCATTATGGCGGAGACGATGTCTAACCACCATCAACCACTTCAATAACTGCTTCATGGGATCGAGAACATCCCAGCCAACTCAGCACTTCGGGATATGGACGACTTCTCGCGCTGCCACCTAGAATAACTGAATAGCTTGAGGGACAGACATGGAGGCCAGCGCAGAGGATGAGGCACATGACAGGAATGGTGGTGTCGGGTTATAAGGGCATGGATGAAGTGACGAGATGAGAGGAGGATGACGGAGGACGATTCATGGCAGAAGATATCAGGTGAAAAAAAAGGTGGGGGGGGGAGGACGGGAGGAATGAATTCTCCTTCGGGTGAGAGGCTGATGTGGAAAGGAACGGGACATGTGGCAAGCAGCGAGTGGATGATGAGAAGAAGGGAAGACCCTGCGGACCAAAGAGGAGAGGTGAATGGATGACACACGGCAGCAGGGGAAAGGCAGAAGGGAGGATGAAATGATGGGAGGAGGACCCACACTGGTTAAGCACATGGTAGCTGAGAAGGGCGGGGCTGCATGAGCACCATTGATCTAGGGTGCTTCGATCGTGGCCGTCGGGAAGCTGCATACGGGATTCCAGACCCCCCCCTCCGCTTAAAGGTAGAAAGGTGGGGGGGGTCCGGAATGATCTTCATCGCCGTTGATCTGGGTGCACTGATCTAGGCCGTCGGAGAGGTGCGCCCCCGATTCCAGACCCCCCCCCGCTTAAAGGTAGAAAGGCAAGGGGGGTCCGGAATCCAACGCGCGCCGTTGATCCGGGCGCGCGAATCTGGACCGCTCATACTTGCTCGTTGCTTACCATGGGCGCATTATTGCCCAAAGCTTAGGACAAATGGGTTTTTAACCCCTTCTTTTGCTATCTAATCCCCTCTATAGGAAATATCGCTAACAAAAGGATAGAGGCAAACCTGAAGTTTCTCTTACCCCCCTGCTTGCACTCTGTCAACTAAAATTTCATATTGGTCAACAGTGAGGTACACCAATCATAGACAGTGGGCCTCGCACACTCCAATGCGTAAAACATAAGTGGTCTTGATGCTTGATGCAATGAGGCTGATCCTATGATCCTGGTAAGCATGAGCACAATGATCGTTAGGCTGATATTACCTATAGCCCAGATGGGGATTTGACTTCCCACCATGGGAGTCCCTACAACATAGTGGGCCTCGATGTACTCCTCGAACTTCATCCCACTCCCTGCCGTGTGTGACTTGAGGTCCACAACCTCTCCTCGGTGTGAAAGTCTAGTCAAGAAGTAGATGTCCTCTATTTCGATCCTTAATGGTTGTCCATCAAGCATATATCTCTCGCTATCAGGATCCAAATATCCCACCAACATCTCCAACAACCTCACTTGGGCCTTCATTCCTTTGAGAGCCCAAAACTTTTACAAACCACATCTTTTTAGAGACGCTTGAGCCACTGGATCTCGATCCACTACTTCATCTACTTCCTCATGCTCTTGCTCTCCCCATTCCAACACCATCCTGGAAAAAACAATTCATTTTTGAGTTAGAAACCCTTTTGTTTTTCCTTTTGCGTACACATACGTGACTTTACTTGCTCACAGTCATGAGTAGGGCTTGATATACGCCCCTTGTGGTTCACACAAGGCATATATCTAGTTGTATACGTGACCTATTCAGAGAAAACTGCTTATACCGAAAACTCCAAATTGCGCCCTCAAAAACTAACAAAATAGAACCTAATTCAAAAATGTAAACCACTTTATTTGAAGAGAATGGGATGAATAGTTACCTGATCCAGATGGTTTGTGATTCTGTTGCCTATCACTCCCACAATCCCTGTTTGAATACTAGAGGTTTTAGTCCAAATTGCACTATTTGGGTAAAAATGAAAATGATACAGTAATTTTTTATTTTATTACTATTTATAATCTATTTTTACCCACTTGATATAGTTTTACTCTATTGTTTCGCCTAACAGACTAATTCAAGAATGATTTTAAGCTGGTTTTTGTAGTTTTGACTCAATTTTCTTGCAGATTTTAACGTCATACTTGGTCGTTCGTCTCCTTGGGAAGCATATAGGATAGGTATCTACTCCATCGTGCATTGTTTTACTATCCTTTGACTACCACTTTTTACACCTTAGGTAGGAACCCATTTATTGCGACGCATAACCCCCCATCTACTATTAATAATTTTGTTAATAAATGGTAGAGACTTACCAAACATGGGTACCCTAGTTAGAACCTCTTTTTCATTTGGTTCCCATGCCAACTTTTTCCTTAGGACTAGGATTCCATTATAATTCAATACATGACTGTATGGTGAGCCTCATTTCTCATTCATGCACATGCGGCCTTATTACCCACAGACTCCCAAAAATGAGTCTCAGTTAAGATCTTTTTTGAATCTTGTAAAACCTGAAAAGATCGCCAAGTGATTTGTCCCTTTCATGCTTGTTAAAGTTGTATTTGAAAGGTCATGAGTCCTAGTTAATCTCTTTTCCAGCTCGCTACCAAAAATTGAAAATATTTCCGAGTGAACTTGTCTTTTTCACACTCATAAATTGGATTTGAAAAGACGTCTATTTGGCACAAGTTTACCCCTTTTTCACGCCAAGTAGACTAAAAGATATAACAAAGGATATTTTTTGGTGTTAAGTTGTGATTTCATCTCATGCTCTCTCTTGCAGTATTGAGCCTTTAGCCGGTTCTCACTTTGCGTTATAAACCATTGCCTAAGCAGTTTGCATCCTCAACCAAGCAGAGACTTGTTTATATCCTTCACAATTTGATACCCTATACCCTGGAGGGAACATCACTCTGAGTGTCCATATCCTGCATGCATTCCCTTGCATTAATCATAGGTGCATTCCACTATTGGAACTATTTTTTCTTACTTGTGACACTCATTCCATCCTCTGTATCATGGAATTCATTTGTTATGAAAAAACAAAAAAATACGGGCGGGAAGGGAGCACTATATTGTAATTGGTAGCAGTTGTGTCACCTTTGAACATAGCACAAAGTTATTGATTCCTTGTGTCATCATAATTTTGGGTTTAGCATGGCCTTAGGAAGCTAATCTCACTACAGAGTTTTCTCTATCGACTAGTTACTCTTCTAGTCAGTATAGAGAATGTTATTGATGGCTCCTGCATCTAATTGTCACATCATTGATTCCATGCTGCTGGAGTCAGCCATATGTCTCATGCTCTTGTTCAAAGGAAGTATATCAACGTGTGTGAGCCACTCCTTAGAAATATTTACTTTGCATGTCATCCATACCCTCATTTTGTCTCAAAATCATATGATACTTTGGTCTTATCATGCACCCTGGCCCTACTTTCATCATTGGTAGGTCACCTTGAACCCAACAATCGACATTTCATCATTGGTCATTGACTGGGTGGTTTCCCTTGTGTTCGAAGAAAATACATCGATTCACACTTTGGGATTCGTGCAGTGTCTTGGATGCCATTAGCCTTATTGGTGGTTTCCTCGCCTTTTTTATTAGTTTTTCATCATTGGCTGCTATTCAGAGGGTCCTTTTCATGTACCACTTTCATTTGGCACATGCGAAAGATGCATAGGGTCTTTGGTTCGTGAACATGTTATTCATCCGATCTCCACCAAATCATGAAGCTCATGCTTTGTTCCTCGTGCTGACTAATGAGAGATGCCTCAATGCTCTCTTTTCAGCGAGTATCTTTCCATTGACTTCAACTTATTTATTCTGAATATGAGACCTAGAGTTTTATGAGTACCTTGAGGATTGTAGTCATTAGTGGCAGGCCCTCTCACCATTGACAGATGGGAATACATCAATGTCTCCTGATTAATGGATTTCTCAAGTGTTCGACATTGAATCCTTTTTCACACTTGTAGGAATGTACTCGGTGCCTTGATACCTACTTTAATTATTGGTAGGTTGTCTCACGTTTGTTAACGGTATACTTCAATGACCGGTAATTAAATGATGTCTCATCGTGTTCAAACTCAACTCCTTTATTCACATGATGTAGACTTGCACCTTTGGAGGATAGTGTAGAAGACTTGAAGACATCGCTATGTGGCCGCATATTTCCTGAGCAATTGATTCCCCTTCATTGGACCAATACCTATTTGACTTCAGTGATCATGGGAGATCATATTGTACTTCGTGGTATACATATATCTTTAGAGAGATTTTGAGACTGGTTTCACCAGGCCTTGTTCGTGACTATGACAACTTTTGGCATGTAACCGCATTTGTATTTTCCTATTCATGTCCATGAATACTTGTTTGGTATATTTTCCACATGGATCTACATTGTATTCTTGGGAGCCATGTATGCAAAGTCAATACATAATGTAATGAGAAATTGAGTTCGTCCAATTGGTTCTCTACCACTCCACTTCTGGGTTATTTATAATGTATTTCGGCCATCGCAGATACTCCTCCGATATCACACATTAAGGGGCATCTGTTATAGAAAGATTCACCTCACCATTGCTATCTTGCATAGAGGGCCTTTTTCCATTTCCCTATGTAGACTTATCATCCCTTTTTGATGAATCCAGAGCTAAAAATATACATTTTTCCACATATACGCTCCCTATCTGCTATGCAAGATGCGTATACGTTGGCTTCTCCACTACAACCCACATACATAGGGATTTGTGCCAGAAAATACAAAATGAGGTTGGTTTTCCATGTCACGACAAAATATATCTGATCCTTTACCTTCCATATACTAGAAACATTCCCACTCGACCCTTCAGTTGCATTCTGAAGGCTATAAGAGCACAATTTCAAGCTATGGAAAAGAGGAGAAAGCATTCAAATTTGAGAGCAAAGTTATGTTGGATAAATTACTTCATATTGAGTCTGCATCCCTTTGTCCCTCAAGTATGAACACAGTGTTCAGCCCCCAAGCTCTTTTCCTATTGTTGAGAGGACCTCATTGTCTCTTTCCTATGAGATTGCCTTTGGTGGAGGATTGAAGTGGTGGAGAACCAGTTGGAAGGAACTTGGTTTCTTGGTTTCGAGCCATGTCGACATAGAAGTCTGTAATGATGTCACTTCTGCTAATCAATTATTAATAGAAATACTCATTTCTCGTCCTATTGGTATCTTGAAAATATATGATTATTATCCATGGGCGTGTTTGTAATGTTTATTAATGGATTATGCTATCTGATGTGCTAACCCCTTTTACATCATCATTATGTACTTGCTCTTCTTGTTTGTTGAGAACTTCTTGAAGGTATAAATCTTTGGGTCAAAGTGTTCAATGATGGAACACCATCAAACGTTGGATCGAGGTAGGCCTATTTCTTATATTGCAAATTAGTTTATATAGCATATGTTGGAATTGAGTTGATTTCTGCAGTCATACCTGTCTGTTGTGGTTTTCCCTTGGACATAGAGAGTTTTTCCCTTGTAACAATGTCCATCATCAATTCATCATGTAAACCATAAACCCTAATTTAGTGGAGTTATCTATTTGTTCCCAGTGAATGGATGCATTGTTGTTGACATGGAATGGGACAACACGAGTGCGTGCAATTGAAAATATTAACAACCCAAAACTAACATGGATCAATACATAGACTACCACTGAGAGGTGATTTGGCCATGTTGTGTAGGAAGAGGCCTAGCATCTTCGAAATTATCATTCACCAAATATCTTATATATCTTATACAAATATCTTATATTTGAAATTTTTTCAAACTGTTTCTGTATGCATTGAAATTTGACATGGATAGACCATTCACATTCCTTAAAGATATGGGAGGGTTTCTGGACTCAGATTTGACTCTCACACCCACTTTCTGCCATCATCAATTCATCATGGAAACCATAAACCCTAATTTAGTGGAGTCATCAATTTGTTGGGTTTTAGTGTTCCCAGTGAATGGATGTGTTGTTGTTGACATGGAATGGGACAACACATGTACAACTTCTTAATTGTATTCCTTCACTTGATGTGGGATTGGTCATTCCTAGCCTTGAATTGAAAGTTGCCCCTAGTCTTAGTCATCATCCATTATGACACTTGTCACCAAACGATCATTAGATCACAAGGTTGGAGGCATATGGCCATTGGGATCATGAGGCTTTATAACCCTACAGTAACAAGATACATTAATTGAACTTTGACTAGATTGAAAGGTGCATGCAATTGAAAATACTAACAAACCAAAACTAAAAGGGATCAATACACAAACTGTCAATGAGAGGTGATCTGGCCATGGTGTGTAGGAAGAGGCCTAGAACCTTCAAAATTATATAGAATTTATATATTTATTTTATATTTTGTTATAATTAATATAATATATATTGTATTGTTTAATATGAAATAACAAAATATAACCAAACTTAGAACGAGGCCAAACTTGTTGGCCTACAGTGCGACTGTAAGAGGAGAGAGACGAATACCCACAGTTCAAGCAAAAGAGGAGACCCATAATGCGAAAGAGGAGACATAATGTGAAAGAGGATACCCATAGTGTAAAAGAGGCTAGCGTCGATAGAGCCCGATACCCTAGCTAGTAGACCACAATGTGAGCATAAGAGGATAGATATGGATACCCTAGCTAGTCGGCCACAATGCTACTGTAAGAGGAGAGAGATGGATACTCACAGTGCGATCAAAAGAGGAGACCCACAGTGTGAAATAGGTCACCCCAGGTCGGATCACAAGATGGTTATTATTACTGCAAGAATTTGATATCACCATCGTGGATTGCCCTGGGAAGGATAATGTGGTTGCATATTTCTTGTCTAGATTAGAAAATGATACACAAGGGGAACCTGTAGAATATAGTTTTCCATATGAACACCTTTTTTCAATTTCTACTCATGTTCCATGGTATGCAGATATTGCTAACTATCTTGTTATAGGAAAGGTACCTCAACATTTTCCTTACAGGGAATGATGGAAGATAATCCACTACAATGCTTGTTACACATGGATTGAGGGATTCCTCTTTTACACTGGGCCTGACCAACAAATCCAAATATGCATAGGAGAATATAGTATCTATGTTGTCTTGAATGTTTCTCATGATGGTTCCTGTGGAGGCCATTTTTTCAGATAAAAAAATAGGTCGCAAAGTGCTGCAAATGGGGTATTACTGGCCCACCATTTTTCAAGATTCAAGGAAGTATGTCTGGGGGTGTGATAGCTTCCAATGAATGGGGCAGCTTGGTAAAGCAAAAAAAATTCCCTTGAACCTGTAAGTTTTAAACCTGCGAAGTAAAGAAATGCATATATATTCTTAAGCAATACATAAATTAATCAATGGCTCATACACAGAATACACAGAGATTTTTACCGGAAACCCTCAACCGGGAAAACCTTTCTTCTTTTCATTATATCGAATTTCACCATTCTCCATACAATATATACAATGTTTTTAGGTATTTCGTAGATACCAAAACCCTAATCCCTTAATCCAGGATTAATTTACAAATCAGCTAAAAATAGCAAAATCCGCTAAAAATAGCAAAAACCGCCCAATGTCAAAACCGCCCAACGTCAAAATCCACTAAAAATAGCAAAATCGTCAGACGCAGTTGTCGTATCTGACGCACCCACACACACACACATGCAAATAATATAACACATACCCAACATTCTCCCACTTGTTGTTTTCTTTGCATCCAGGGGTCCAGGGGATTATATAGTCAACAATCTAGGGCAAC
>ML791335.1:64153-74477 GCA_009831015.1 Picea engelmannii
CGTATGCTCCTAACCTCATCCATCAGGGGGCATCTGTTATCACTGAAATTTCATCCGCACATGGCGACAAGAACTCCGCATCATCAAAACAGCAATGAAGTCATTCATGGCACTGAATTAATTTCACAGCATTCCAGAAGGGTCAAAAACTATACAAAGTAACCCAAAATTGAAGGGCACTTTACAACATTTTTGTGTGTGCGCGCATGCGCAGGACAAAAATGTGTTATACGCGCATGCGCACTCGACGTGCGGCTGTCAGTACAAAAACCCACGCACCTGCTAAAAAGGCGCATTAATTGAATAGGTCAGCCTCCCAACCGCTTATGGACCAGATCCCAATTTGATTTGACTCCCAAATCCGAGCCGAATCCACGAAGTCGGCGGGTTAGTGACCTAAAGAAACCCTAAAAGGGTCCTTGTTCACACTTTGAAGAGGTTACGTAATCGCCTGAGGATTTGCTATAAAAAGCCGTGAGGATACATTGTTTTCGCAAGGAATTCTAAGCACTGTTATGTTGTTCAGATGGTTAAGGGATCATCCTTTAACAACAACCCATCAGCTGCATCACCGAGAGTTCTTTCACTGCTATGCTCAGTTCTTCTCATTTGTAAGGAAAGCAAACTGTGTGAGGGCCCCAAAGAGCCTTCCNTTGGAGGGA
Organism: Picea engelmannii; assembly: GCA_009831015.1. Classification (NCBI taxonomy): domain Eukaryota; kingdom Viridiplantae; phylum Streptophyta; class Pinopsida; order Pinales; family Pinaceae; genus Picea; species Picea engelmannii. Next base: position 64,816 of record ML791335.1, read on the forward strand.
GAAGGAACCTCTGGTCTCTTCCTTCAGCGTGCTCCGGTTTCATTAATACACCTGCCTGAAACCATTGGTGACACCTGTGTTTTGTGTTTGATGTTTGTTGTTTCTTTTCACAGTTTTATTTGTTTTCAGTTGATATTAGATTGTAGTTTGTTTTGTTTCTCTAACCCTATGCTCCACAGCTGTTCTGCCCTGCTAAACCCAACAGGGTATGCAAGCGCTCTCTATTTGCTCACCTGGTGACCATTTGAACGCAAACAATGTCATTGTGTGTATTAGTTCAAAAACATTAGACATTGGTCAGGGGTTTACCAAAGAGAATCACTAATCTCTGAAATCTCGAAAGAACAGAGAAAACCTAGTCTGGCAAGATGATGCGGTCAAGGATGCAGTGTAGTCCATGGGTTGAAGGTGCAAAAGAGGAACTGTTCCATGGTCCAACATTAGGTTATGTTAATCGGTTCAGCCTTTGTGTATTTTTAGGAAGAGATGTTACCCTAATCTTGGGATGCTCTATGCTCCACGAATTGTATAAAAGGCCGAACATAGATAGAGAAGGGATTAGCCAGTTAGTTAGCTAGCTAGGAGTTGTATTGTATCAAGACTACAACCTATGTAATATCGTTTTATTTAATGAAAAATGAGTTTCTTCTGAGTTTCTGAGTTTTCATGGTAGTGAGTTCACCGTAGCTCTGATCAGGGAGTTGGGCCCGATCTTTTGGTCAAGTGTTGTCATCTTATGAATCACTAAATTTCGCACATGGGATAATTTTCCATGGTTTTCCAAAAATGATATTCGCTATTTTAAAATGACTCACCCAAATTCTATAGGATAAAATTATATTACCTTAAAAATCACCAAAATTTTATAAAAACTATATAAAATCCTTAGAAATTTGAATATTTTTACAAAAATATCGCCAATCATTTATAGGTGGCATATGAAGGATAAGTAAGATTCGCCAAGGTTTCTACATTTAAAAATAATTTTCCATCGTTAAAATCATCCTTTCTTATGATATAGTTTTGTTGTGGTTTTGTGTGGAATCTGTTAGATCTATGTGTTCTTATTCATTTACAACTTTCATGCTTCATTTGAATGTTGCAGTTATTTATGTTTAAGCACCAGTAATCTAGTTTTTGTTCTTTATTTTACTGCAATTATTTTTACTTACATGATCAATATTGAAAGAAGCACAGTCTGCACATACAGTGCACGGTAGCCTGTAAAACATTTAGGCCCATGGGTTGACAAATTAAATGTATTAGGTGGTAAATATAGATGATTAACTTTTATTTCTTTCATTCATATGAGTGTGAGTAACCTTCATTATTTTGGTAAGGTAATGAATCAACCACAAGGCTACAAGTTCCTCAACCAAAAAGCTATAAACATAGTTGTACAAAGGGTGTGAATGCCTTTAATCTCATGCTTTGATTATCGCTTCACAATAATATGTTTAATTTGATATTCAAGGTAATTATTGTGACCAGTCGATATTAATATCGATTAATGATTGTGAGTGCATTGAAGTGGATAAGTAAAGGGTTGTCCCACTCTCATAATCATAGTGATAGATTTAAAAAAAACACATCTCCCATATTGTCCCCCTAGGATACCCCTACCAAATTGTTTTTGAGCTCTAGTTTAGAGCCCCATTATCTCAATTAAAACCATTCAAACCATTCATTCAAGGGAATGTATTTTATCTTCCCCTTCATCGCAAGGTTCCTTGGGTTTCCCTTTTGGTCCACTAAGAAAGACACCTAATAAGTCCCAAAACCCCCTATGATAAGCCCTTCTCACATAAGAAACCCTTTGAAGGGTCAATCACACATGAAAATATTGAGTATGGGTCAATCATGAATCCCAACATCCATTTTCTCATGTATATATATTTTTTTAAAACCTACAAAAAGAGTGGAAATATCGATGATAGTTTGTCGCAAGGTAATGAATGTGTTTTATTAAGCGTGGCCATATCGACAAACTTTCATCGTAATGAAATGAATAGGTTTTACTAAGCATGGAAATATCGACGAAAGTTCGTCGCACTTTTCCACAGTTTTGTGTCGCACATAGAGCATCTGCGTCGTAAATGTTTTCTCTACCAAACATTTTTGTAGCTATTGCCACACCCTTTCATTGCAACTTTCCACACATTTTTGTCGCATGTATGGCATCCGCGTCATAATTTGTTGGTAATTTTTTACTTTGGCACGGTTTTTCATCCCTATTGTGATGAAGTTTTGTCGCTATTGACACACTTTATAAGGTAAACCTATCTTGAGGATGATGACATGTGGATGGATTATTGCATCACTGTTTCCACGAATAACTGGTTCATGGATATAGAGACAAAAAAAGTTCCACGAAAAATAGTTTTTTCTTTCTTGGAAAATGCAACGGATATGTGTGGTAATAGCAATGAAAAACCATGGCAAATTTGGTCATACGTCGTAGTGTTATTATCCCGAGGAAAATGGACAAGTAGAGGCAGTGAATAAATATCTGAAGACCATCTTGCAAAAAACTATCAGCTAGAGTAAATTTGACTTGCATCTAATGATTTACCGTACAATTTGGGCATATCAAACCTCGATAAAGACTTCCACCAATTTTTCTCATTTTTTAGTTAGTACACGGTGTGGATTTGATCCTTCCGATTGAATGAAAAATACCTTCCCTTAAACTTGAAATTGAGCTCCTACCTAATACAACGGATCTTGAAGAACACATCGTACACCTAGATGAGTAGCTTCGATATGCCTCTATGGATATCAAATTGTATAAATAGCATGTTAAGGTTCAGTATGATAGGTATATCTGTCCTCGAAAGTATCTTGAGGGTGACTTGGTTCTCCTATATGACCAAGCCAAAGAACCATTGGGCGAAGATAAGTTCAACCCCATGTGGCACGGTCCTTATATTGTGTGACGTTTTTTAGAGAAAGGAGCCTATGAATTGGAGGATTATGAAGGGAATATGTTGGATGAGCCCAGAAATTGGCTATACCTTAAAATATATTATGCTTAAGCCCTCAATATTGGGCATGAATATTTGTATACTAGTGTATCTTAGTGTATATACATCGTTTCCATTGTGCCATTGACTTCCTTATCGATTTTTCCCTTGGTTGTCAGATGCCAATAGAGTCTTATGTTTACTTAGGATTCACAGATGGTGCCAGTTGTCATACACAAAACATGGCCTCTGTTGCTTGGGTCATTTACTCACCTGAGGGTTAACTGGTGTATTTAGGTGGCGTTTGTTTGGATCCATCAAAGAATAATGTGGCTGAGCATAGTGTCATTATAGAACTATTACGCGATTCCATTTCACATGGTGTTCGGTCTTTAGATGTTCACCTCGACTCCTAGTTAGTCGTATGTCATTTAAATGGAAGTTACCATGTGTGAAACCCTACTCTGCTCCGACGATTCTTACGGATACAACTTTTGGAACGATACTTTGATTTTATTACTTATAATCACATACCTAGAAATTCTAATTATGTATCTGATCCATATGCTAATTATGTTTTAGATTGACATTCATCACATAACTAAAGTAAAGAAAACACATTCATCAATGTACACATTGTAACATATATAAGTAAGACTGAGGACCTATGTCTTTTATATTTCATCTTGTCAAGAAAAATGGCATCATAGTACAAAATGGGGCTCACGCCCTCAAAATACATATATGGCCGTTAGATATATGACCATGGCATCTACGCTTGTGGCATCAGATGTGTATCATGATAGAACAATACAACATTTGAGAGACACCAAAAGAGTCACACCCATGCACGGGGCACACCCACCACTTGCCACTGTATAGCCTCTAGCAGATCCTCCACCTGAACCATAGGAATCATGTGCGTCAATCGAGACAGATTCCCCTGTTCATTTTGTAGCACTCTCTTTGCATCTCCTCCTGCATGCTCATCTCCCTGGTTTTTCCTTCGATGTCATGGGAATCCATGTGGTCATCACAAATCCACATTTGCATGGAAAATCCATTGTTAATACTTGATACCATACAAAAATATTTGTGTTTTTTACTCTTTTTCAAAAAAAAAAAAAAAATGAAATATATAAAAAATTTGCATGCCTATATCACCATAGTTGGAGCCTAGTGACAAAGGCATATATGGATCCCCTCTATAGTCGATCCCAACATAGGAGTAATCATCTATGGCTATAACCTTTTGATGCCACCAGAAAAACAACTCATCATTGTAGGGGGTTGACACTGTACCACCTCCTAACTACCTCATCACATCAATCCATCGTGACATGGCTGGATTGAGTGGTACATGTTTAATTATCTCTACTCTAGGACTCAAGACTAGAACCCACTCAAAGAGAAAACTACACAATATGGATGCAAAATTTTTTTTTCTCTTTCTCGCTTGTTTGCAATCTGTCAGCTTTCTCTTCATGTTAGTCAACAGTGAGGTACACCAGTCATAAACAATGGGTTGTAAACACTCTACTATGTAGAAAATTAATGGCCTTGAATCTTGGTGCCATGAGGTCAACCCAGAGATACGTGTAAGAACAAGAACAACGATATTCAAACTCGGGTTCTCAATCGCCCCGATTGGGAGTTGGCTCCCTACTTTATCTGTGTCTGCAACATAGTGGTTGGCAATGTAATCCTCTATGTTCATACTACCCCGAGCCCCCCAAGATTTGAGATTTACTACAACACCTCGGTGAGTCAATCCTATGATAAAATATATGTCATCTAATTCAATCCTCAATGGTTTCCCATCGAGATTGAAGGCCTCTGTCTTCAGATCCCAATAGTTTATGAGCATTTGGAGTAACCTCACTTGATCGCTCATTCCTTTAAGAGCCCACAATTTATAAAGGCCACATATGTTTAGAGCTAGTTGGGATCCTGCATCTCTTTCCATTGTTGTGTGTACTTCGTCATGCTCCCTCTCTCTCCTCAGGCACCATCCTTCCAAAGGAAATTCATTTTTTGTTAGGTAGCTAGAGAGGTAGTTGGGGGGAGCAGAGGGCCCATAGTGATAATAGTGGAGGCCATTCAATATAAGGTGGACTAGGTCCAATATATTATTAAGTAATTCTCACTATAGTAGTTATATATAATAAATGGGTAGTTATATATAATAAATGTAAGATGAATTCTTAGAAGGTTCTACTTCTAGAAGATTCCTCCTCTAGAATGTTCTTAGGTGATGGTATCACTATATAAAGGGGTTTAAGAAATGTAATGGGATATGAACATAATTATTGTTTTGGATCAATATCTCAATAGGAGGAAGCCCCCTCAAAGAGGCTAGTGAACAAGAGAGGATCCCTTCCATAATAAGATCCATTGTATGGTATTTCCCTACCTCAAGGGTTTGATATAATAAAGTATGGTTTTCTATATTGTTTGATATATCTTGTGTGGTGATTGTATTTAGATATATTTGGCACTTGTTGGCCCTTAACAAAGTTTTAGGAGATCCTTGTCAAGTTGACCTATTTTGGGACTTTGACAGCCTGTCAAAGATGGAGTGCAAGATGAAGAAGAGAACGCAGGATCTCAACCCCTTTTTGGGTCCTTTTTGGGATTTGGCAAAATGTAACGGGTATGGGATTTCGGCCCATGGGTTTACCCATGTTTAGGCCTATTTTGTAAAGAATAAATAAGTAGTTAGGTGACGAAAGTAGCTAGATGATAAGCTAAGTGCTAAGTGCAAGTATGGTCTGTAGATGCTCTGTGCATATTGTGAGAAACTTGTAGAGCTAAGTGCAAGTGGTTGTAATCAACTGTGAAAGGATTTGTGCTAGACCTAGCTCGGGGAAGGAGGATCTGGTGAGGTGTGCGCAGATCTCCTTTCCTATGCGGAGTAGGGTTTTTGTGGCTCTATTCATGTAGATTATTGATTGAAGCTAATAAAGAAGAAGAGTTGGTGGACGTAGCCCCAGGGTGGGGGTGAACCACGTAAATACTGTGTTATTCAATGTTGCATGATGTGTTGGTATATTTATCTATTATTTTCTAAGTTCTTTATATATATAGATAGATAGATCTATTTATTCTTTGTGCTTATGATGAATCTGCATGCTAGATCTGACATAGGTGAATGTGCTTAGTGCTTGAATTTGCTAGATCTGATCCATTTATTTATGCTAAGTGCTTAAATACATTAGATCAGGGTGAATGCTGCGATGCTCTGTTTTCTCTACGGAGTAGATATTGGTTAAATAATGATGAACTAACGGGGCTAAGTGCTTTATCAAGTATTATAATCACAGATCTGTGTCCCAGCTAAGGTTCCAGACACTTGAGTCCTGCAACCATCCCTTCCTCTACCTCGGGTGAGACTTCATCTTCTTTGCAGGTGTTATCGAAAGGGTCGGTAGTTAGGTTTTTGTTGGTGTGTTGTTGTAGCTTTGAACCCTGGGTCTGCCCCTATGCCAACAAATGGTTCTGTTGTCGGGACCTAAAACTGTTTTTTCTTGGAAATGAGGAAGAAGAAGCTCTATGCAAAGATCTGACCTGAAATTGTGAAAGCTCTATGCGTAGATCTATTTCTCTAGTGCACAATACTCTACTTAGTTTGATAAGCTCTTTTCTAAGGAAAAGAAGTCAGATCTAAAGAAAATAGGTAATATCTGAAAGGTTTGTGCTCTGAGAAAGGAAAAAGTGAGACTTTTTTTATTAAAAGAGGTAAGATCTGAAAGCTATGTGCTCTGATAAAGGAAAGAATATTGAAAAGTTCTAGATCTGAAAGCTTTGTGCTATGTAGAAGTAAGATAAGTGAAATTTTTTGTTTCAATGGTATGAATCTAGGTATGTTTGATAGATTCTATCCTAGCTTGAAAACCGTTGATACTGAGAGGGGGGTGAATCAGTATCAAGTGCAATTAAAAACCTTTTTCAACTTATACTTAAACCATTCAATTATATCTAATGAGAAATGAAAAATAGTATAAGAGTTACACCAATACACCACAGTACACCTGTTGGTACTGATAGGGGGGTGAATCAATATCAAGTACAATTTAAAACCTTTTTCAACTTATACTTAAACCATTCAATTATATCAAATGAGAAATGAACAATATTATAACATTTACACCAATACACCACAGTACACCATGCACAATATATGAGAAATAATCAATAGTTATTGTTCAAGGGAAGTAATGACTTCCAAAGGTAGCTACAAATTCCAAATGTAAAGGGAGGGATAAACCTCCAAGAGGAAGATACAATCCTCCAATATCAAGAGAGAGTTTAACTCTCCATCCTTTCCCCTTCCTTACACCCAAGAGTATATGAGAGATAATAAAACTTTACATTAAATCATCACCATCAACCAATCATCACATAGAACCTGATAATGCTTCCTGAGACTTCTTCAATATCTGCAATTATTCAATTCTTGGAGTACTCTGATCCTATAGATAATATTACTCAATGTATTCTCTGAAACACCTCCAAGTTTCACTCCTTGAATCCTCCCCAAAAAGAAGTTATAGAAAGAATGGTAGACTTTATTCAATTCTGGTCTATTCAGGAGACTGAACTTGTACAGAATGCCCCATATTCAATATTTAAAATCTGATTCTGAAACTTGCACACAAGAAACTAAAATCCATACTCTTTCCAATGAGATTTTTCCCATGTTATTTGGATTCTCTATGAAGCAGTTATGATTGTTTTACCTGGAACACCTGTTTATTGACTAGCTTCAGGACTGGTCACAAACCCTATCTTTCATAGAGTGTATCTCCATAATTATAGCGAATCAAGAGATTAAATTTTTACCAGAGGTACCTTGATATGTCTTATCAATACCATAGTGATTTCACCATATGAATCATTCTAGAAAAAACGTTATATCAAAAATGGTAAGATGACCTGAAAATAACATGCCTTAGAACACGTCACCAAAATACTTCATCCTCCCTCGAAATCTAGCCTTATTTACTTCTTATTTCCTCTACAATTCAACCTGTATCAAATGAATATATAATGATGTTTATTTATACCATTTATGTCACTTCCTTTTAACATTAGGGATGACCTGACACTTTCTTATTTTGTAGTTCTTTTCTTTAATTATCTTCAAGGCCTACATGTACTTCCTTATTCAATTCACTTTGTCATATTCAAAAATTCATTTCTCCTCAACCATGAGGATCCACGCGACGTGCCACATACCACTAGAAAAAACATGATGTATAATATCCATTCATGGGTGTTGTATATGCATGTGCATTGTCCTTCATGTCCAAATACCTTTATCAATCTTGCGGTCCAAAACCCATGACTAGGGTTGACATCAATGACAACAACCAATTTTCCAACAACATCCCCCTTTGTCATTGATGGCAACACTCATGCTCCCCCTATCATCATGATCCCAATTTCTCTCCCCCTTTGACATCAATGGAAAATGTTAGGGATGCTCCCCCTGAGTTTAATGGAAAAATGTAACTCTCTTCTTTGGGGCTGCTCCCCCTGAACATGTGGCACTCAATAATATTTCATCCTTATTTTTGGTCTTTGGGACTTTTTCTTCCTTAGAATCCTTTTGTGTTTCTTTTTTCTTCTCTCTCTTCTTCATGTCTAGGATGTATATGTTGTTCGGTCTTCTTGTTGCAGTTGCAACCAATCTTCCTGAGTTATTTTCTTTGATTTTCCATTTTCGGGAGTCAAACATAAGAGTGTATCCTTGATCACACATTTTACTAACACTGAGTAGATTATGATTCAATTCTTCAACCAATAGAACATTCTTTGCTTTTACATTTTTTCTTCCAATCTCTACTACACCTACTCCAAGTATTTTGGTAGATGAGTCATCTCCAAATGCAACATTGACACCCTTTCTCTTCAAGCTGATGATTTTGTCTTGATCCCCGGTCTTGTGTGAAGAACATCCATTATCTATGTACCATTCATATTCTTCTTTACATTCTTTAGTGGTCAATGCTATTCGACAATATTCATTGTTTGGAATCTCTTTCCTTATCCATACTTTGGTTGGCATAGGGACATCTTCATTCATATATTTGCAATCTCATGCTTTGTGACCAAGATATTTACATTTGTAGCTTGTAATATTTTTGTCCATCAATGGGGAAAATGAATTATAACTTGTGTTGACAAATCCATGATTATTTCCATATCTTCTATTTACACCATTCATGTTTCTTGTGTATGTATTCCTAAGTGGGCTTCTTTGTGATGTAGTCAATCTGGGTTCATGATCTATTCTTCTGTAGTTTCCGTCATACTGATTGAAGCTTATTTGATTCCTCATGGTAGGAGGTATTCTTGGATATTCATCTCTTTTGTAATCATTCATTCTTTCTGGTATCCTGGTCCACTTCTCATCAACTGTTTATGTAGCTCTTTCTTCAACCTTCTTGTTGGTATTTACATCTTCTTTGTATGAAGTTTCACCCATGCATCCAATATGTGTTAAGTCTTTTGGCACTTGGGAGTTTCTTAAGCTCTTCCTAAATGAGACAACTTCTTGTTCAAGTTTCTCACAATCTTCTTCTTTCTTCATCATTTGGACATTCCTTCTCCTATTCTTCTTTCTTCTTCGAGTAGAGTTTTCAAGGAAATGGTTTATTCTCTTAGTTTCTCAAAGTCTTCTAATTGTTTCTTCAA
>ML791335.1:83713-110546 GCA_009831015.1 Picea engelmannii
GTGACTTTCATTTTATTAATATTTAATTAATTAATTAAATCACTTTAATTAATTAATTAACCTTTTTACCTTTGAAAATCTCCTTATCTCTCCTTGTGGCTTCCCTGTCCACTGAAAGTCACTTCTAGCCATCCCATCCTGTAGTGTTTCTCCTCCTGATTCCAATGAGATATTACACTGAGAGGTTCCTCCAAGTAATGTGCCCAAAATGACCTCTTCAGTGAATTCTATTGACTTATAGCTCAAAATAGTCAAAATCATGGAAATCGTCAGAATGCAATGAAACCAAATCCAACCTATGAGGAATGGCTCATAATGATGGAATATGATCATCAATGCAAGATGGACCCCACAATGCCTCTCAAATACCCATGTACTTGCTCTAGCACCCATCTGGCTATTCTGGTCATCATAAATCTCTGCCCTGTGATGATGTCCCAAAGTGGGGACATTACAGCGCGAGATCCATGACTCCCAAGTGACCACAACGCTATGACCAAGGCCTATTCTCAAAGGCGCTTGTCACAACTATCCTTCTCATGAGTTCGCGAGTCGAAGCTCTCGACTCCTCCTTTCCAATCTCATGATACACGAGATCACGAAATGGGTATAGCTCCCTTCTGTCATTTCCCTCCACACGTGACCACCGGCTAGGCTAAAAATTAGCTCCTGTCACAACTTGTGACTTCGCAAGTCAAAGTTTTAAACCTCCGTGCTCTTTCCATTCGAACCTATGAAACTTGGAAGTCAGTGAGGGTTGACCTTCCTTTCACACTTCTCGCAACTCGCCACTTCGCAAGTTGTAGCGTCGAGCTCCTGTGCTCATATCTCGCGAATCCCTGAGACACAAGAAGTCAATGGAGTGTTGACTCCTTTTCCCAGGTGACACATGTCTGCCTGTCAACCATGCGGGCCCCACCTTATGGTTCTGCCATGTGTCCACACTCATGCCTCGGCTCTCGTCACTTCATGACTTTTGATGTCAAGCGGAGGTTCTCTCAACCTCCAAACCTCTGAATGCATGAGGCGTGTGATGAAGCTCCTGATCCAATGACCCTCCCTTGATCTGGATCCAATGGCTATCCTTGCTCCTCATGATTTTTCCACTCATGACTTGGAGCACCCAACTCTTGAGCTCTCACCTTGAGAACCTCCGAGTTCGCAAGATCCCTCGATCTTTGCCACCTATCCTCCTCAGATGGATGGTGTTGATCTTCTCACGACTTCGCCACTTGCAAAGTCTAGGCATCCAACCTTGGCACCTTCCCTTCACGAAACCCTGAGAAGCAATGTTAGCTTTCCCTCTCGCGTTCTCGCTACTCGCGACTTCACAAGTCGAAGGGTTGAACTCTCGTTCCCTTATCTCACGAATCCCCGAGATGCGAGAGGTCAACAGGTGTTGACTCCTTTCACTAGGTGACACGTGTCCACCTATCTATCGCATGGGCCCACCTTGCGGTTCTACCACGTGTCCCTCATCCCCATCTTTGACACTTCGTGACTTCGCTTCCCGAAGCGCTACCTCCTTTGTATCCCGACACCCAAAGTGCCGAGATCCCAAACTCCTAGCTACTCCTTATCACAACTCGTGACTTCAGGAATTTCGAGACAAAAGTCTCAACCTCCTATCCGCCAATATGTCAAAATGCTGAAATTCTGACACGTTGTCAATGCAGGTCCCACAACGGAACTTCCTGCCTTTCTGGAGTTTTGGACTTCGTGAATCCTGATGCTAAACTTTCGGTTCTTCAACCCACGAAACCTCGAAATACCGAGTTTCGATGCACTTCACCAATAACTGGCTCACACAAATCCTTTTGCCCCTTCGGGACTTCACCTTTCGTGACCTTGTGAATCTCGAGGCAAGGGGTTTGACCCTTCAACTCACAAATCCACGAAATGAGATTACGCGAGTGATCCAATGGTTCTTGTTGACTCAGATCCTACGGTCCGATTTCTCCCGAAATTAAAACTTGAAAATATGCTTACTGTAACTCCCCTACTCCTCTGCAATATCTGACAACTCTCGGGACTTCGTGAATTCTCTATGGAGAATTCCGACCATCCAATGCCTCCTTGACGACTCTTGCGAAGTGAACACGGTAATTCCTTCACTGCTATTTCAGGATTTCAAGAGGATCATTCTTCCTCGTACAGGGTTACTAAGACTTGCGCCTTCAAATCCTTTTCCAGGTTCTTGGTGATCTTTCTAAGAATGGTGTCTCTATGGGTGTCTCTATGGTGTCTCTATGGGGTATTACCTGAGACGGATAGGGGTATAGATTTCCCAAGGACAGACTTGAAGTTTGAATTAATTCAATACGTGTATAAATAGTGATTTATAAAACATAAGCCATACGCAGTCTTTCCATTATAAGCGTGCAACCACCATTTCTAAATCAAAACACTACACATGAAGTCTTATACGCAAACCATTCATAAAACTGCACAGACTATGAGGATACATGTCGGCATATAAATTTCAAGATGCAAGATGTAAAACCCTTATCATAAATAACACCAGATGTGATTGCAACTGCTGAGAGGGGTACTCGTTTCCACCCAACCATAGGCTCAACGTCTCCCAACAGACTTACCACTAGCCACCCCCGAGTTGAGAGCACGATTCTTCAAGACTTCATCTCTATTTTCCAGTGACCGAGAACGAAGGTTACTCTCCTTCTTCTCTGCTATCACTCACTCTATGTTTTTCCAGAGTTTCTCTTCCTCTTTCCCTCGTGTCTTCCCTTGATCGCCCACACTTCCTGCCTTTTCTCTTTTCGACGAGGTTGCGTGTGGCATGATTTTCCTCGTAGTGGTCAGGTTTGAGGACTCTATGGATGGGTGGTTCACCCCCATCCCTCATTACTCATGAGGAGCCCTTTACCTACCAATCCTGATGAGTCATTTAATTCGGGGCCAGTGAGCTGCTCTTGGTTCTCCGGGCCAGTGAAGTCCAAATATGGTATTGGTTTTGGTGGAAGTTAACGCCACCTTTCTAGGTGCCTTCCACCACCTTTATTCAGCCATCGTGGTCTCTTTTTCAGCACATCCCCTCTCAGTCATTCTGTAATACATATTCATAATATTATTCACATTCATCGACCTTTTTCACAAGGTCCATTCACACCACACATTCATATTTCTGGGTTTGCCACAGTTCTTGGCTAGTATAGTTATTTTTACAAGTTGGGGGAAACAGGGTGTTACAATTCCCTCCCCCTTAAAGGAACATCATCCTCGATGTTCTTATCTATCAACATGACATGCATGTATAGAAGTAAACAAAATCGGATATGCTTGTCTCATGGCATCCTCCATTTCCCATGTAGCCTCATTTGGGCCAAGATGTCTCCACTGCACCTTGACCTGTGCAATGGTTTGGTTCTAGAGCGGGGTTTCCTTTCTATCCAGTATGCACTGAGGTTCAGGTAGAAATTCTCCCTCCAGTTCCACCTGAATCACAGACGAATCAATTATATGGTTAGCATCATGTACATATTTATTCAATAATGAGACATGGAAAACATTATGTGTTTTGATTGTGGGAGGAAGTGCTAGCCTATAGGCTACAGGTCCCACTCTATATAGAACCTCAAAGGGTCCACAATAATGAGGTGCCAACTTGGCACAAGATCCCATTTTCATAGAACTCTTCCGGGGTCTAACTCTGAGATATACATGGTATCCCATTTTGAACTCTCTTGGAGTTCTCTTTTGGTCAGCATAACCTTTCTGTCGGTTCTGAGCGACCTTCAGGTTTTGTTTTATCTAAGTCACCTTCTATTCCATTTATTTCAACATGTCGGGTCCAAAAGAAATCATGTTTATGGGATTACTCCAGCTGACTGGAGTGTTACACGGTCTACCATAGAGGGCTTTGAAGGGACTCATCTTCAAGGATGTTTGGTAGTCGTTTTTGTAGGCGAATTCTACCAGTGGAAGGTAGTCTTCCCACTTCTTGGGTTGATGCATTACATGCATCCTTAGCATGTCTTCAATTATTTTTTTCACTCGTTTTGTTTGTATATTGGTTTGAGGGTGATAGGCAGTGCTAAACAACAATCTGGTCTCTAAGCCAGCCATCAGTCATTTCCAAAAGTTAGAAGTAAATTTCATGTCTCTGTCAGACACGATCTCTTTCGGCATACCATGCAGTCTGAATATCTCCTTCATGAATACCTGGGCAATGTCTATTGCCTTGCAAGTCGACTTGACAGGGATGAAGTGAGCAGACTTGCTCAATTTATCCACCACCACCATAATGGTATCATTCTATTTGTTTGAGTTTGGTAATCTAGTGATGAAATCCATGGAGATGGTTTCCCATTTCCATTCTGGGATTGGTAAAGGTTGAAATAATCCTGCTGGGTGTCGATGTTCTGCTTTAACCTATTGGCACTCTATGCATTTGGCTAAGTACTCGGCTATGTCTTTATTCATTCTAGGCCAATAGAATTGTCTGCTAGTGGTCGTGATCATCTTTTGGTATCCTGGATGACCAGAGTAGGGTATTTTATGTAGTTCATCCAGTATGAACCTCTTCAATTCATCACAATCTGGAATATAAAATCTACTTCTGTAAGTGAGCAAACCTCCTTCGGTCATCTCGTAGCCTTCATATTTTACTCCGATGGGTTCTCACTATAGGTACATGGTCACGGTCTGGACGAAGGGATTTGTTTCTTGTTCATTTTTTATTCTTTCCTTGACATCTGTCTCGCAGGTGCTCACCACTGGCAGGTGAATTGTTTTCATACTTCTGCTAAGGGCATTGACCACCTTATTTTCCTTTCCTTTAGTGTGTTTAATCTCAAAATCATACTCACTAAGGAGGGCCATCCACCTAGCTTGTATAGCATTGAGCTTTGGTTGATCAAACATGTATCGCAATCCACAGTGATCTGTCATAAGTAAAAAAATTCTTCCCAGGAGGTAATGCCTCCACATTTTCAAGGCATGCACTATGGCAGCCAGCTCTAGATCATGGTTCACATATTTGACTTCATCCTTGTTCAATTTTTGGGATTCATAGCAGATCACACTTCCTTCTTGCATAAGGACTTCTCCGAGCCCTTCCTTATAGGCATCTGTGCACATGAGGAAGTCATCTTCTGGATTGACGATCTTCAGCACAGGCGCATGGGTCAGTAGATGTTTCAGGGTTTGAAATCTTTCTTCACATTTATGTGTCCATAGGAACTTTTTCCCCTTCTTTTGGAGGGTAGTGATTGGACAACCAATCTTGGAGAATCCTTTTATAAATCTCCTATAGTATCCTGCTAATCCCATAAAGGATATGATGTCCGAAACATCCTTTGGGGTACACCATTCCATGATAGACCTAATTTTGTTAGGGTCTACCACTACTCCTTCTTCGAAGAGAACATGGCCTAAGTAATGTATTTTCTTCTGGAAGAATTCACATTTGCTGAATTTGGCATAGAGATGATGTTCTCTTAGCACTTGCAGCACAAGTCTAATATGCTCTTCATACTCTTTTATGTTCTTGGAGTAAATTAATATATCATCAATAAAGACAAGCACAAATTTTTGTAGGAACTTGCTGAGTACATTGTTCATCAAGCACATAAAAGTGGCAGGGGCATTGGTCAACCCAAATGGCACCACCACAAACTCACAGTGACCATATCTCGTTCGGAAAGCAGTTTTATGGATGTCTTCATCCTTGATTCAGACTTGATGGTATCTCGACCTCAAATCAATCTTTGAGAAAATAGACGCATCCCCCAATTGATCGAACAAGTCATCGATCCTGGGCAAGGGGTACCTTTTCTTTATGGTTATCTTATTGAGTTGCCTATAATCTATACACAGTCTAAGGCTACCGTCCTCCTTTTTCACGAACAGGATTGGTGCTCCCCACAGAGACACGCTGGGTCAAATATAGCCTTTATCCATCATTTCTTTTAATTGCATCTTGAGTTCAACTAAATTGGCTGTGCTCATCTGGCAGGGTGTCCTAGACATCGACACCTCTCCTAGTGCAAGTTCTATCGAGAAGTCTATATCTCTTCTCGGAGGTAAACCCGGTACCTCTTCCAGAAACACATCTCTGTATTCTCTCAGGATAGGGTGATCGTCAGGGCTTGGTTTGTCGCCTTCGATTGTTTTCAACACATGTATTGCATATAGGGGACATCCCTTTCGACAATACTTTCTCATTTGTAGAGATGATATTTGTCTCACTGAGACAGGTTTTCGGATCCCTTGAAGAGTTATCTTTTTCCCTTCTTTACTTACAAATTCTAAGGTTTTATGGTAACAATCCAATCTGGCTTTATGGGCAGCTAGCTAGTCCATACCAATCAACAAATCATACAATCCTAGGGGTAATAAGTTAAGGGTTGTTTGGGTGGGGAATTTACCCAACATCAATTGGCAGGCCGGTATAACCTCTGCTACCCTTCTTTTGGTGCCAGTGGCTAACTATACCAACCATGGCTTGGCATGTTTTTGTGGCTGTAGTTTACACTTATCAACAACTTTAGGGTCTATATAACTCAAATTTGAACTAGGGTCAATCAAAACAGACACTATATGGTTGGAAATCATACCTTCTATTTCCACCACTGAAGCTTGGTGGTCATCTTGGTTATTATCCAAGGCTGCACACTCCTCGCCACATCATTGATGGTGGTAGTTTCCTGGATGTTATAAATCCTCCGACTACTCTGTTGTCGGTGTGGACAGTCTCTCAGGAGATGTTCTTCTCCACAACCCCAACATTTTAGAGGTTCTCTCTTTGGGTTATTAGTCTTCATTGATATGGGTCCAGAAGTTTTATTTCCGCTCAAGGAGGGAAAATTCTTCTAGTGCATACTCCAGGCTGGAAAGTTCATTCTTGGGTTCTTCTTGTAGTTCTTAAATCCCGGGGATTTAATTCCCTTTTTTTGAAATATTGAACTATTCTTCTGTTTCCATCCTTCGTGAGGTTCTGCTCGATGCCCAAACTGCTCATGACAATAGGTTTCCTTTTGAATAGTGTCTTATAGAGTCTTTGGCTCATCAAATTCAATTCTATTCTGATAGTCCTTAGGTAGTCCATTGATGAAGCATTGCACCTTTTCCTTTTCTAATTTTATATAGGGTACATACCTCAACAACTCGAGGAATTTGTTGACATATTCTTCTATAGTGAGTTGTCCCAGTTTGAGCTCATAAAACTCTTTAGTCTTTTCGTTGAAATATGTTTCTGACAGATACTTATTCCGGAAGTATTTCTCAAACCGTTCCCAAGACAGGTCCTCTTCGTGAACCCCTTTCACATTCTTAAGGTATTCCCACCAAATGGAAGCCTTTCCATTCAAGTTGAAGGTGGCCACTCAGGCCTTCATATTTTCTGAAAATTCATGGACTCTAAAATACTTCTTTAGTCCAAACAGCCAGGCCTCTGCTTCCTCTCCCTTCTTTATTTCACCGTCGAAGGAGGGTGGTTTGACTTTTTTGAATTCTTCGAATTTTCAACCTTTGGAAGGCTTTTGCTTCTTCTGTTTCTTTCAAGAATAGGAACTGGTTCTGTTGCTAGAAGAGCCCTTTGAATCGCCAACTTCCTTCTCAGAGGAATCATCTGACGCTTGTCCTTTACCTCTGGGGTGGAACTTTTTCAAGGTGCTCCTCTCAGTGTGGCCACTGATATGACCATGTTTCTGAGTTCCAGGTTCATGCTGCATTTGTCTTTGTAGATCGGATAAGCTCTGTAGTAAAACTGCGTTAATTTTTGTTTTCTTTTCTTGTTCTTTCATCATCCTTTCATTGTCAGCCTTGCATATTTGTAATTCGACCATGAGACTCCTCACAGTATCGGATAGATCTGGAGGGGTCCCTACTTCCCTTCTTTCGTCAGACTCTTCGTCTCTATTATGGGAGCCTTCTCCCACTTCTTGGTGAGTCACCATACTATGCATTGATAATTTCCCGCGATTGATCTTCCACTTGTGTGCAAAAGGAAAAACGTTGTTTGTTAGTCAATATTTATATTTATTTATAGCCAGTACATAATTCATATTTTCACATGTACGCACACACAATAGGGGTTTTTTCATTCTTAACTTCATCTTTTGATTTGGAAGGTTAAGATAAGGGGTTACTCTTTTTAAGAGTGTTTCGAACAGAGCTTCTGCGTAACTCGTTCATGAGCCCAAGCAGGCCAAGTGTTGTAACCATGCTCTGATACCAATTTGTCACATATCCGCTGTGGAGTAATAGATTTTTTTCCTTTTCTCGAGGGACAAAATCCCCAAGACCCTACAGGGCTTAGAAAAAGCTACAGACACCACCTCTGCCTCGACAGAGTCTCTGCGAAACCTCTCGGTCTTAGGGATAGTTATGTTTCTTTTATGAGCTGAAACGATTTCTTTTGATTCCCAGCTGGAATATCCTTCCAATCAATCCACAGGTCCTTTTGGAAGCTCCCCTGTGCAAACAACACTAGTCATGAGTTCCATGACTCCCAGGCGACCAAAACACTATGACCAAGGCCTATTCCCAAAGGCTCTTGTCGCAACTCGCCTTCTCGTGAGTTCGCAGGTCAAAGCTCTCGACTCCTCCTTTCCAATCTTGCAATACCTGAGATCATGAAATGGGTATAGCTCCCTTCTGTCAACGCCCTCCGCGCATGACCACCGACTAGGCTAAACATTAGCTCCCATTGCAACTCGCGACTTCACAAGTCAAAGGGTTGAACCTCCATGCTCTTTCTGTTCGAACCTCCGAAACTCGGAAGTCAATGAGGGTTGACCTTACTTTCACACTTCTCGCAACTCGCCACTTTGCAAGTTGTAGCGTCGATATCCCGTGCTCGTATCTCGTGAATCCTCAAGATGCGAGAAGTCAAGGGAGTGTTGATTCCTTTTCCCAGGCAATGCGTGTCCGCCTGTCAACCACGCGGGCCCCACCTTGTCGTTCTGCCATGTGTCCACACTCATGCCTTGGCTCTAAGCACTTCGCGACTTCTGATGTCGAGCAGAGGTTCTCTCAACCTATGAAACTTTGAATGCATGAGGCGCACGATGAAGCTCTTGATCCAATGGTCCTCCCTTGACCTAGATCCAATGGCTATCCTTGCTTCTTGTGATTTTTCCACTCACAACTTGGAGCACCCAACTCCTGGGCTCTCACCTTGCGAACCTCCAAGTTCACGAGATCCCTCAATATCTACCACCTGTCCTCCTCAGATGGACGGTCATGATCTTCTCGCAACTTCGCCACTTGCAAAGTCTTGGCATCCAACCTTGGCACCTTCCCTTCACAAAACCCCGAGAAGTGATGTTAGCTCTCCCTCTCGCATTCTCACTACTCGCGTCGCAAGTCGAAGGGTTGAACTCTCGTTCCCTTATCTCATGAATCCCCGAGATGTTAGAGGTCAACGGGTGTTGACTCCTTTCACTAGGTGACACGTGTCCGCCTATCTATTGCATGGGCCCACCTTCCAATTCTACCATGTGTCCCACGTCCCCAGCTTCGGCACTTCGTGACTTCGCTTCCCGAAGTGATACCTCCTTTGTATCCTGACACCCAAAGTGCCGAGATCTCAAACTCCTCACTACTCCTTATCGCAACTCGTGACTTCGAGAATTTCGAGACAAAAGTCTCGACCTCCTATCCACCGATATGTCGAAATGCCAAAATTGCGACATGTTGTCAACGCAGGTCCCACAACGAAACTTCCTTCCTTTTTGGATTTTTGAACTTCGACTTCACAAATCTTGATGCTAAGCTTTCGGTTCTTCAACCCACAAAACCCTAAAATAACGAGTTTCGATGCACTTCACCAATAACTGGCTCACACAAATCCTTTCGCCCCTTCGGGAGTTTGCCTTTCGTGACCTAATGAATCTTGAGGCAAGGGTTTTAACCCTTCAACTCGCGAATCCACGAAATGAGATTATGCGAGTGATCCAACGGTTCTTGTCGACTCAGATCCTACGGTTCGATTTCTCCCAAACTTAAAACTTGAAAATAGGCTTACTATAACTCCCCTGTTCCTCTGCAAGATCTGACAGCTCTCGAGACTTCGTGAATTCTCCACGGAGAATTTCAACCGTCCAATGCCTCCTTGACGACTCTTGCGAAGCGAACACGGTAATTCCTTTGCTACTATTTCAGGATTTCAAGAGGATCATTCTTCCTCATATAGGGTTACTAAGACTTGCACCTTCAAATCCTTTTTCAGGTTCTTGGTGAGCTTTCTAAGAAGGGTGTCTCTATGGGAAGATCTATCAAAGGTATTACCTGAGATGGATAAGGGTATAGATTTCCCAAGGACAAACTTGAAGTCTGAATTAATTCAATCTGTGTATAAATAGCGATTTATAAAACATAAGCCATACGTAGTCTTTCCATTATAAGCCTGCAACCGCCATTTCTAAATCAAAACACTACACAGGAAGTATTATATGCAAACCATTCATAAAACTTCACAGACTATGAGCATACATGTCGACATATAAATTTCAAGATGCAAGATGTAAAACACTTATCAGAAATCACACCAGATGTGATTGCAATTGCTGAGAGGGGTGCTCGTTTCCACCCAACCGTAGGCTCAGCGACTCCCAACGGATTTACCACTAGCCATCCCCGAGCTAAGACCACGATGTTGCGAGACTGCGTCTCTGTTTTCCAGTGACAAAGAACGAAGGTTACTCTCCTTCTTCTCTACTATAACTCACTCTTTGTTTTTCCAGAGTTTCTCTTCTTCTTTCCCTCGCGTCTGCCCTTGATCGCCCACACTTCCTGCATTTTCCTTGTTCGGTGAGGTTGCATGTGGCACGATTTTCCTCGTAGTGGTCAGGTTTGAGTACTCTACAGATGGGCAGTTCACCCCCATCCCTCATTACTCACGAGGATCCCTTTACCTACCAATATTGACGAGTCATTTAATTTGGGGCCAACGAGCCACTCTTGGTTCTCTGGGCCAGTGAAGTCCAAATATTGTATTGGTTTCGGTGGAATTTAACGCCACCTTTCCAGGTGCCTTCCACCACCTTTCTTCAGCCATCGTGGTCTCTTTTTCAGCACATCCCCTCTCAGTCATCCTGCAATACATATTCATAATATTATTCACATTCATTGACCTTTTTCACAAGGTCCATTCACACCACACATTCACATTTCTGGGTTTGCCACAATTCTTGGCCAATATAGTTATTTTTACAAACTGGGGGAAATAGGGTGTTACAATCCAAGCCATGGGGAGAGAATTCAACTTTTGAGATCAAATATACTTTGGAGAAATTTTCACTTCACATTGAGTCTGCATCCCTTTATCCTTTAAAGTCTGAACTCATTTCTCAATCCCCAAGCTCTTCCTTCTTTGATGGAGAACCACATTGTCTCATTTATATGAGCTTGCCTTTGGTGGAGGCCCAGTTGGAAGGGACTTAGTTTCTTGGTTCCGAGATGTGCCGACACATAAGTTTGTCACTTATACACTTATGTTGATAATTTTTAATAGAAATACTCCTTTATCATCCAATTGATATATTGCAAATATTTGAATTATTATTCCATGGGATTATTTATCATGTATGTTAATGGATTATGCTATTTTATATGATAACATTATATATTATCACCATATGCTTGTGTATCTTGGTTGTTGAGGACAAGTTGCAGGTATAGATCTTTGATTAGGATCTTGATCTTATCTTGTTAACATTTTCATTTATATAACATACTTGGGATTAGAATTGATTTCTGCAGTCATTCCATCTATTATGGTTTACCCCATTCCATAGAGATATTTTCCTTGTAACACTCCAGGAATCAATAATAAAAATCATGTAGGCTAACATAATCACAATATAAATAAGAGAGTTGAAACCTCACAATACTCTATCCAAAATGAAACACGATTCATTATAATGGAAATCACAACATGTTACAAGGGTTTCTTAATACAAAATCAACACATAAAATATGAGTGCACAATAAAGCCTCATATCAAATGAAAATATACCTCAAATTCTCCATTAAGCTTGCCAAAATGATCTACAATGTAGCCCAAGAGAAGAGCTCCTAAATTCCCAAATTATCAAGCATTTACAATGGAGAGAGAGAATTCTTCTTTATAGAGTGAGTATCTTCTCTTATACAATAAAATAGTGTTATTTTCTAACTAAATACATGACAAGTCAAACAAATATTATAATAATGAATTAGTTATATCTCTTCCCAATCCATGGTTGACCATGTTACAACATGCAGACATTAGCCTCTCCAAATCAATTCGTTCTCATCCAAAAATAGTAGTAGTATACACTGAATAATTCTCATGAAGGGGACACACCACCAAAAATAGGCATCAAGCCAATTCAAATGCCAAGTGTCCACATGGAATGTTCCCTCCAAGAATGTGCATGCATGCAACCACTCCACATGTGTGAATTCCAAGGTAGATAGCTCCATGGATGAATTTGAAATATGTTGTTACGAGGAAAATATCTCTATGGATAGGGTAAACCACAAAAGAAGGAAATGACTATAGAAATCAACTCTCTTCTCATGTATGATATGTAAGAAAATATGCTATCAAGACAAGATATAAGGCCTACCTCATCCAGACATTCAATGAAGTCCACCGTTGAGCACTTGACCCAAAGAAATATACCTGCAACTAGTCCTCAACAACCAAACAAAGTGATCATATGGTGATAATAAATGATGTTAGGACATTCAATAGAATAATCCATTAATAAACATGACAAATATGCCCATGGAATAATAATTCAAATATTTTCAAGATATCAATTGGACAGGAAAAGTGTATTTCTATTAATATATGATCAACAAAAGTGAAAATGTTACAGACTTCCATGTCAGCATGATTTAGAATTGAGAAACTAAGTTCCTTCCATTTGGGCCTCCACCACTTCAATCCTCCACCAAAGGAAAGCTCAATCTCCAAGCTCTTCCTTCTTTGATGGAGAACCGCATTGTCTCATTTATATGAGCTTGCCTTTGGTGGAGGCCCAGTTGGAAGGGACTTATTTTCTCGGTTCCGAGATGTACCGACACATAAGTTTGTCACTTATACACTTATGTTGATAATTTTTAATAGAAATACTCTTTTCTCATCCAATTGATATATTGCAAATATTTGAATTATTATTCCATGGGAGTATTTATCATGTATGTTAATGGATTATGCTATTTTATATGCTAACATTATATATTATCACCATATGCTGGTGTATCTTGGTTGTTGAGGAACAGTTGCAGGTATAGATCTTTGAGTAGGATCTTGATCTTGTCTTGTTAACATTTTCATTTATATAACATACTTGGGATTAGAGTTGATTTCTGCAGTCATTCCGTCTATTATGATTTACCCCATTCCATGGAGATATTTTCCTCGTAACACTCCAGGAATCAATAATAAAAATCATGTAGGCTAACATAATCACAATATAAATAAGAGAGTTGAAACCTCACATTACTCTATACAAAATGAAACATGGTTCATTATAATGGAAATCACAACATGTTACAAGGGTTTCTTAATACAAAATCAACACATAAAATATGAGTGCACAATAAAGCCTCATATCAAATGAAAATATACCTCAAATTCTCCATTAAGCTTGCCAAAATGATCTACAATGTAGCCCAAGAGAAGAGCTCCTAAATTCCCAAATTATCAAGCATTTACAATGGAGAGAGAGAATTCTTCTTTATAGAGTGAGTATCTTCTCTTATACAATAAAATAGTGTTATTTTCTAACTAAATACATGACAAGTCAAACAAATATTATAATAATGAATTAGTTATATCTCTTCCCAATCCATGGTTGACCATGTTACAACATGCAGACATTAGCCTCTCCAAATCAATTCGTTCTCATCCAAAAATAGTAGTAGTATACACTGAATAATTCTCATGAAGGGGACACACCACCAAAAATAGGCATCAAGCCAATTCAAATGCCAAGTGTCCACATGGAATGTTCCCTCCAAGAATGTGCATGCATGCAACCACTCCACATGTGTGAATTCCAAGGTAGACAACTCCATGGATGAATTTGAAATATCTTGTTACGAGGAAAATATCTCTATGGCTAGGGTAAACCACAAAAGAAGGAAATGACTGCAGAAATCAACTCTCTTCTCAAGTATGATATGTAAACAAATATGCTAGAAAGACAAGATAAAATGCCTACCCCATCCAGACATTCGATGAAGTCCATTGTTGAGCACTTGACTCAAAGCAATATACCTGCAACTAGTCCTCAACAACCAAACAAAGCGATCATTTGGTGATATTAAATGATGTTAGGACATTCAATAGAGTAATCCATTAATAAACATGACAAATATGCCCATGGAATAATAATTCAAATATTTGCAAGATATCAATTGGACAGGAAAATAGTATTTCTATTAACATACGATCAACAAAAGTGAAAATGTTACAGACTTCCATGTCGGCATGATTCAGAACTAAGAAACTAAGTTCCTTCCATCTGGGCCTCCACCACTTCAATCCTCCACCAAAGGAAAGATCATAAAAGAGAAAAATGAGGTTCTCAATCAATAAGGGAAGAGCTTGGGGTCTAAACTATGTGTTCATACTTAAAGGACAAAGGGATGCAGACTCAATATGAAGTAAATAATTTCTCCAGAGTAACTTTTCTCTAAAAGTTGAATTCTTTCTCCTCTTTTCCATATCTTGGAATTGATCCATTTATAGCCTTCAAATGGAACTGAAGGGCCGAGTCAAAAAACGTTTTCAGAATATGGAAGGAAAAGGATCATATATCTCCTATCGTGACATGGAAATTCGACATTAATTTTCATTTTTGGGCACAAATCCCTATGTACCCGGGTTGTAGTGGTGCACCTTGCATATACGCATGATGTATAGTAGGCAAGGTGCATACATGTGGAAAAATATGTATTTTTAGCTTTGAGATTTTACACACAGGGATGATAAGTCTACATATGGAAATTGAAAAAGGCCTTCTGTGCAATATTGCATAGCGTGAGGTAGATCTTGCTATAACAGATGCCCCCTAATGTGTGAGGTTAGAGGAGTATTTGTGATGGAAAAAATACATTATAAAATGTTAGATAGTTGGCTTAGGTTGATGGAACTTTGGTATGTATTGTTGGTTGTCATTGAATTGAACCATTGGAGAGTGATATTGTATATTGATGTCAACCCTTAGTGATTGATGTCAACCCTTGGAGAAAGTTTAGTAACGAATTCTAGTAGAACAAAGGTTTGGGTAATGGACCCAAGTTTGTTTGATGTATAATGTTATGTGTTTTAATATATTTTAAGGTAATACTATTCTATATGGGTAATACATGTCATGCCATTTCCGGTGGTATGTGGAATGCCACATAACTCCTCACGGTTAGAGAGTTATGGCCATGTGAAGTTGGAGAACCCAAGCTTGGGTAATGGAACCAAGTTTGTTTGATGGATAAAAATATGAGTTTTGGTATATTTACAGGTAATACTATTCTATATGTATATTACATGTCATTCCATTTCTAGTGGTATGTGGAACATCACATAAATCCTCACGGTTAGAGAGTTATGGCCATGTGAAGTTGGAGAACCCTCATGAGTCATCTAGAAGCCCCAAAAGGTCAAAGTAGTCAAAGTGGTTTAAGATATTTTTAGAAGGTAAATAATAATTTGAATTGATGAGTGTACTATAATTCAAAGTGAATACAAAATAAATTATTAAAACAATAAAGTTAATGGATAAATTACTAAGTTGACAAGTGGTTAGAAGTGGGTTAGCCCTAAAATAAGGAAAGCGGTTTAAGATGGTTAGAAGATCACCCCTTGAGGTAAAGTGAAGTGATGAGTGTACTATAAGTCAAAGTGGATACAAAACAAATTATTTAGATAACAAATTTAATGGATAAATTACTAATTGGACAAGTGGTTAGAAGTTGGTTAACCCTAAAATAAGGAAAGTGGGTTGAGATGGTTAAAAAGTAACCTCTTGAGGAAGCTACATGAAAGTATAAATAAGAGGAAAGGCTCTCTGATTTTAAAAACACTTGAGAATATTGAATATCTATAGGTGATTGAGGTAACCAAATGATATCTAAGCCAAATTTCAGAGACAAGGTGAACTAAAGAAGGCTGAAATTCAAGGGAGGATAAATTCTTTTGATGATGCTTTCTAAGGTATGTTATTTATAGGTTATCTCACTATTTTCGCAATAAATGATTTTATAGAATGATTCAAAACATGAAATTGATAGGTCATTGAGAAAACATATCCAAGTAGTTGTGGTACAAATTTTAGTTTGTGGGTCGTTGTATTTTTGGAGTTACACTCCGTGGAAAATAGGGTTTGTCGCTAGTCCTGAAACTAGTCTAAAACAGGTGTTTCAGGAAAAAGCGTAATAAATTCTTCATAATAGATACAAATATAGTAAGACAAAATGTGTTTTTTATAGTACAATCTGTAGTATTCTATGTAAAATTTTCATATCCATACAATAAATATTCCATGTGGGGCACGCTCTACAAGTTTGTTCTTTAGAATAAGCCAAAATTCAACAAGGTATGCCATTTTTTCTATAAATAATTTTATGAGAGGTTCCAAGTAGTGACACCTAGAGGAATGCCATAAAACACACTAAATAACATTGTGTACTATTTTCAGATCTTTATTCATTACAGGTATGTAGTTATGATTATTTCAAGTTAGGGTTGTTGACTAATCCAAAACTAGTCATGTGAGACTAAAGAAAAGTTTGATGAAAATGCTAGTCTCTTGTTGTTAAAGTTAAGGAAGGTTTGAAAGTATGTGATCATATACACCAGGTTTATTACAGAGTTACAAATCAGATTTAGATGATGAAATTGATGAGGGATTTTGGTTGAGGTACATGTTGGGTACATGGTTGAGACAAGTAGTTGATGAGTTGGCACATACATGAGGTGTATAATTTATGATGTTGGCACACCTTGATGAATCATTGTTGATGAGTAGTTGATACATGATTGGTACATACTTGGTACATGGTTGGATGCACTTGTTTATGGTACAATTTGATTAAAGGTTGTTTGGTATAGGTTGGCGCATGGTTGATGCACTTGTTTATGGTATAGGTTGATTACAGGTTGAGGTACAAGTTGATGCATGGTTGATGCATGGTTCAATTTTATTGGTATAGGTTGTTTGGTGCACGTTTATTGGTACAGGTTTACGATAGTATATCTCAAAGTTATAGTGTGACAATGGTTTCATCATTCTACTTATATGTCATGGCAGTTGGAAGGGGAAAGGACAAGTGGTTGTAGCCACCTTCCAGTTGTAGCCGGAGAACATAGGGGGTTGTAGAATCCTTCTGGTTGTAGCTAGAGAATTGGGGATTTGGAGCTTCCCTCAAGTTGTAGCCCAAGAAACTAGTGGGTTGGAGCCTCCTTCCAGTGGCAGCTGGAAAACAAAGGAAGTTGGGGATTCCAATGAATTTAATTCTTCAAGACATATAAGAAAAATGATTCTGTGGTTTTCTCCCGCTTTGGGTTTGCACGTAAAAACAATGGTGTACTGTGTATGTGTATGATTTCTCATTTGTTCATTGTTTATTTAATCTTCAATTATTGGATGATAATGCTACATTGATATAACACTTGCATTATATGGTTAAAAAGGATTAAATTTCTTTATTACTAATTTACCCCCCCTCTCAGTGATCCAACAAATAGTATCAGAGACGGTTCCTTCAGGAAACAATTTAACCACTGGAAGGAGATCATGGATTATTCTAAGAATGTAGTACCTGTGTTTAATGGTCATAATGGTTTTAAGTATGAGACGTGGAGCATAAGGACAAAATTATTTTTACAGGAACATGGACATTATATTTGGCTATCAATTGTTACAGGATATGATAGTTCAAAAAGGGAAAAGACTGCAACCAATAAGGAATTGAAGATTATTAAAAAAATAACAATGGATTTCATATGGGAAGGATTACCTAATCCAGTAAGAGAAAATTTTGGTAAATTTTCATCAGCAAAAGAACTTTGGGATAAGTTACATGACATATATTCTTCACCCATCACAGATTTAGAAAATGTCAAAGAAGATGCAGATACAAATCAAGAAGAATTATGTTCACCATGTCAAGCAGATTCAGAAGATGAAGAGTACATAATCACCACAGGTATGTTGTTTTTCTTTAATTGTGAAAAACATGGACATCTTGAAATAGAATGCCATGAAGGAAATGAGATAGAAAAACCAATTGAAAAGGAAGAAAATTATGAAGAAGAATTGATTAGTGTTTTAGATGAACTAAGAGAAGAAAACAATTCACTCAAGAAATAATTGATGAAACAAAAGGAAAGTGTTCACATTTTTGAAGAATCCCAATAGGTCATCGAGAACTTAAGAACTCATCTAGAAGAAGCCAGAAAGATCGAAGAAAATCTTGAATATCAAAATCAGTGCTTGGAAACCAACATAGGAGCACAGAAGGAAGAAGTAGAAATGAGAGAAGATATTGCATATCATTTTAAGGAAAGAACTAATGATCTAAACCAGCTTGAGTCAGAGTTTGGTCAAGAAGAGAAAGGACTTGAAGACGAAATAATCGCATTAAAAATTCAGCTTGGAGAAGGAAAAAGAACAGAAGAAGTCATGAAGTCTCATATAATGAAGAAAGAAGAAGAGGTTGAGAAGCTTAAAGAAGAAGTTGTCACATTGAGAAGTAAAATCGTCGAGCTCGACAAGAACATTGAAGAGACATAAACATCCACATCAATGTTGAAGGAAAATCTTCCTGCGGACAAGTAGATCTCCTCAAAGAGATAGATTCTTAACTCTAAGACAAAAAGTGCTTATCATGGTCACTAACTTCCTTTTAGGTCTACACAAACTAATGCATGAAGAGGAAGGAGGAAGTACATACCTTTTACCGATGTTTGTCCCTACACGCTCTGAGTTGAACTCCAATCTTGAGCTCCTCAATAAGCCCTGTAGACAAACAAAGTACAACCACTTCCTATCCTATCGAGATTAGTTCGAAGCAAACCTATCTACTTAGAGACAAATTCATGTAATGTCAAACAAAAATTAGAAAGAAACAGGCCAAGCATATTACATTAATGAGGAAGAAATGTTACTTACATCCATAGATGGAATGTAGAAGTTTCATCATGTTCTCCTTGCCTAACCCTTTCTCAAAAGCTCCACGATGGGAATGACGATAGCTTCGCTGATAATTGTCCTCCACTTCACTGTGTGTTTCCTATGAGATCATAGGTTTCATGCTTCCAAATCATTCCTCCAAATATCTCTTATGAGATCATAAGTTCGGTATCATTCTCCATCCAGATCCCCTATTCGCCATGAGAAAACCTGCTTATATATCTCAACCACTTGAGATATCTTTGGGGTGAGTTGAGTATTTTCCTCCTTCAGTTAGGGATCTTCCCTAAGATCATGGCTGGACCAGGGATTCGAATCCAACTGCCTTCCAAGATTGAAAAGATCTTTCCCCCATTCTTCTCAACAAACCAACTGCTACCTAGAATAGGTAGCGCTCCCTCAAAAGGGGTGTCAGAGTGTTACAACGCTCTCTAGCAAGGTTTAGGGGGGCGCCAACACTCCCAAAATTAGTAGCGCTCCTTCAAAATGGCAGAGGCAGTGTTATAACGCTCCCTAACAGTCTATAGGGGGGCGCCATCACTCTTGAGAGAGGTATAGGGGAGCGCTCTCCTCTAAAAACCCAAATTCAATGGTTCTTTCAGATGGAAAGAGGTACATAACTCTAGTTAACCATTCCTCTTCTTCCAAATCAAGTGTTTGAGGTGTTTCAAGTGTCTTTTTGATGTCGTTATAAGTATGACATAGGCATCATGGAAGTATGCTTTGCTTGACACTTGCGAAACTTGTGAGAAAAATGTGACACTTTTGACACTTGTAATGACGACACTTGTGACACTATCGAAGTGAGTAATTTTGATGTGTAACAGATTGCCCCCCAAAGTATGAAGTTAGAAGATGAGAATTGATAGCTGAAATGCTTTGTAGAATTTCAAGCAAGGATATAGATGCAGAGAACCTGACAGAAGCTGCACACAAACATCCAACAAATATTATGACATGTTTCAAACCCAAGGCAGGCATACCTATGCTTGGGTGATCAAGACTTGCAAGATATGGCCGCCATAAAATACACTGCGGATCCATAATTGTATTGATAAAAGGTATAGCCACCGAGGATACAGTGTGGATATATACTCTTATGACCTGAACTGATCATAGCCATGAGGAATACATAGTGGATCTATGAGATGACAAGACATAGCCATGACCAATACAAAGTGGATCTATGTGACAGTATATGTGTCATGGTTCAAGAGAAACTCCGTTGCAACCTGGGCAAAGTACATATCAACGTGATCACTCAACCCAGGGTCTTCTTACCGATATCGATGTAGTACGAATCTAACCATGTGAATAGATGTCTTGATGTCAAACATGGCAGAAACCACTTGATTATCGGTCAATGATGTAAACCGTTAACAAGTGCGAGGGAGATCACCATTGATGTCAATGATTCCCAAGGTACCCTAGTACATTCCAACGAATGTGAATGGATGAGCTGAAGTCAAACATCCTTGGAATCATCTTATCAGAGGTAAATTATGTAAACCCACTTTCGAAGGTGAGGAGGCCTGCCATTGAGGCATGCAAGTCCCAAAGTACTAATTGGTTTTTAAGTCTAGTCCCTAGATAATGTGTTGAAGTCGACATGAATAGACTTGTCGAAGGAGGGCCTTGATGTATCCCCCATCAATGACACAAAATGGACACAAAGATGTAATTATTAGATCAAATTAACATGGAATGACAAGATATTTGTGATGACTGACTCTCGAGGCGGATACTTCCCTTGAACACCGAGGCACAATAGCAGAAACATGACATGGACCAAAACACGATGATGCAATGGATACTGTGACTTTCATCAGGTGACCCAAAGGAGTAAGAAAAACTCAGAAGATTGGTTTAGTGTAGAGGTTCAGTGGATTAATATGTGTGCAAAGACAGAGTGACGTGTTCAAGGGTGACTCTAAGAGTTACTTGGTAATGTTCTCAAAAACTACTTGGCTTGCTTCTTTCAATTTTTCCCCCATCGAGATAGATGAGTACCTATTTTTAATTTAACAAGATCGAGGAGGGTAACACATGGTCAATATAACTCACCTTCGGTAAGTTCCTCTTCCTTTGTTTAACAAACTGGAAGAAGTAAGGGTTCGGTCCCATATGGGCCTGTCGATGTTTTGTTTAACGAATCCAAAGACAAAAAACTCGAAGGTTTTTCATGATTATAGAGTCTGGAAAAACACTTAAAAGAGAACTCTCTCAGTTCCTTTTTCACAAAGTAGTCTGATGAGACCGAAAAAGAGATAAACTATCACTCAACAGATATTTTCTTCAAATACTTTAATGAGCTTGAAGAGAACAAGGTCACTCGACAATCTTTTCATCTTTAGAGAGTCTAAAAAGAACTTAAAGATGACTCCATTGTTGTCCTTTTTCATAATGTTAGTCTCACGAGGCCGAAAAAGAGATAAATTATCACTCGAAGGACGCCCTTTCAAACCTTTTAATGAGTGGGAAAGGAAGAAATATCACTCGACAATCTTTTCATGTTTAGAGAGTCTGAAAAGAGCTTAAAGAAGACTCCAGGGAGTTCCTTTTTCGTGTATCCATACAGGTCCGAAAAAGAGATAAAAGTCTACCCAGATGCATTCTCATTTATTTACAAGCATGAGAAAGAACAAAGACTAAGCTCGGTGTTCCCCCAACATGAAATCTAGTGGCTTAGCTCTAGACTAATCAACAAAGGCTGGAGACATGCCCTCCAAGCTTCAATTCATTCACCAATTTTGATGTTGTCACCAATTTCTCTAGTAGATGAGAAAACGCAGAAGGGTGGATGAAAAGAAGGTTCAAGAGATGTGACTGTTTCATTTTTTAATGAGCTTGACACAGGAAAAGAACTATGCTCAGGACCTTTGTTTCATTTTTTAACGAGCTTGCCACATAGAAGAGAAACTATGCTCATGGCCTCTGTTTCATTTTTTAACGAGCTTGCTACAGAGAAGAGAAACTATGCTCGTAACCTCTGTTTCATTTTTTAATGATCTTTCCATAGAGAAGAGAAACTATGCTCATGGTTTCTTCCTGATCATGGCTTCCGAGAGGATAACGCTCTGGAAGGATACTATGTCAAGGGACAAAACTCGGTCATGGCTTCCAAGAGATCTTCATTGGATGGAAGATAATCACTTGGGAAGGAACACATGTCAAGGGTCACAATAGGAGTAAGGAGATCAGGCTCCAATAACCCTACCAAAGAAATCACCATGTCTACTACCAGATCCAAATCATCGGAAGTTGAAAGCATGGGAGCTGATTGAAAATCAACATCAGGAGGGGAGATAGACTGTAGACCTTCCCGAATTTCTTCACGAGGGGGGAGAAAAAAGGATTGGTGATGGTTATGATCCTGAGGTAACTTGTCAATATGAATCATTTACGGAATAGATTCATCAAAAGGAAAAATTGTTGAAATGCAGTCGATTGCAGACGATAAGGAACCCAATCATGATTGCATCGAGGAAACATTAGGTGCCAATAGATGTTGGTCATTCGACGAGGGAGAAGCGGATGGGATAGAAACGTATAATGTTTTGGCTGGACTAAGTGGCACAGTGTCACTTAGTGCATTGAATTCCAATGGACAAGGTACAATACAAGGGTCAGATGATTCCAAAGATTGATAAGCCGCGGTTGAAATCATATCGACGGTGGCAATATGATGTGTAGTCGATGGAAGTGGTGTAGGGAAGGTATCCATGAGGCTAGAATCTTTCAGTAAGCCAACACCAATGCTTTCATACATGATCTTGTGGTCTCCCAAGAAAGGAATATTGTTGGTAGCGGGAACGCGAGCATTGGTCGTGCATAAATCCAACTGATCAACAATTACAATTTTTCCCTGATGAGGAAATTGGACACATCGGAAAACTAACAAGGCAACGATATTCATAGCATAAAACCAACTTCTTCCAAGTAACAAGTTGTAATAGAGGGGATCATCAGCCACCTCGACATCAACAGTAACAATTTTTCCACCCAATTGGATGGGCAGGGACTGTAAAATCCCATGGGGATGAAAACCTCGCCCGTCGAAGGCACGTAACATTGTTGGGGATTTGTTGAGTGTTGGTGATTTTAAACCTTTCCAACACGCCAAAGACATGACACAAGTCAAGGATCCCTCATCCATAATAGTTCAGTGGATTTTTTGATTGTGAACAACAACATCAACTTGGAAAGCAAGTTGGTGGGAGAGTTGAGATGCATAATTGTCTAGGTTAAACATGATCTGATTGGATGAATCAGGATCAACAGTTCCAAGAGCAACCAAGAGCATTCTACGTTGACTGGAGAAGTGTTGTAGAACTTCTAACGTAGACATAGCACACAGTGCTTAAGCCAAATCTTCAACAATGTTGTAGTTCTGGGCAGCACGTGAACTAGGATTAAAGATAGCTTTGCGGATAGTGCTCTTAGGAGGGCGTAAGATAGAGTCGAACGTGGGTTTCTCAATCTGAATTGATCCAGACGGAGGATTAATCGATGGTATACTGACGGAGGACGATGATGGATCCGGTAAAGTACCGGTACCATTAGTGTCTTTTCCTTTGTCAGGGTTACCTGGTGTGTCGTAAGTCTTAGAGCGAGTGGTCAAATTGGTCCCATTAAACATATAAATATGTGCACTCGATGAGGCCTCATCATGAGGATTGCTAGAACTGCCCCCCAGAGAGGGGTTTTGAGAAACCATGGATTGCTGCTGTGGAAAAGGTTGAGTAAGCATAATGAGTTGTGTCTTTCCTTGGAAAATTTTGGCCACTTCATTGCGAAGTGGACAATCTCGAGTGTAGTGATCGTCACCAAAAATGATACATGGGAATTTCAGTTTCTTTTTGGTAGCAGGTGTTTGATTTTTTTGTTGTTCATTATTATTTTTTGATTTATTCTTTGTCTTCTTCTTACCTCTGGATTGTTGTGAAGGGGCATATTGAACTGCATTCACCTCAGAGATATGATTTTGGGGGGAGGTAGAGGAGGGTGTAGTTGATTTGGAAAAAAGATTGAGTTTTGACGAAACCGATAACACCATCCGCATGAGATGAGGATGATGGCTTAGAAGGATCGGTATTAGCTTGAGAAGCATTTGGAAGAAAATCATACAAAGTACCAGATTGGGAATAAACCAAATCTAAATACTGAGCCTGAGCAATGGCTTGTTCCTCTGTGACTGCACCACCCATAGCGACATCGCGAGCGATCGGGGGGTAATAGTGATTTAGTAAACCATTCCACCAATAGTATGTCAGGAATGACTGCCTTGATCATCCTTCGTCGTCACCTCCACTCATGAATATGGTCAGAGATATGCACGAAGTTAGTTTGATGAAGGGAGGTCAAGATTTCAGTACGTATCTCGTAGTGAATGGGCAGTTGAAAGTGCATGAGGAAAGACATGGAAAGGGAATTGAAATCATGAAAAGAAGCACGTGGTAGTTCAATATATCACTTTGTTGCTGAACCGGTAAGTGTTCGCTGGAAAAGATGCAAACATATAGAATCATCCATGAGGGATTTTGATGAACATCACAAATGGAAAGTCATCACATGGTTGTTCGAATCTTCGCTGGGGTTTTCGTCAAATTTTGGAATATCAGAAGGAAGTTTCGCTGGAATGACTGGCCAAACCGGTGAATGAAAAATAGGATCAATAGTTAACCAAGACAAGTCTGGGAGATCCAAAGTCGCAAGGAAAGGTAGCTGTCGGTTAATGTGTGAATGATACTGGTGCGGCATAGGAACACCAGTAGGACCATAGACTGGGTTAGGTGGATAGTTGTAACCAGTAGGTCCTCCTACATACAGTTGTTTCTAGCTAGGATAAGAAGGATTCGATGGTGCATGAGAAACATTGGCATAACCCGGTGGGTTCTGAACATTATAGGTCGGGTGAATTATTTGCCCGTGAGGAGGATAAACATTTTTCCCTTGAGAATAGTAATGAGTAGATCATGGAGGTAGGTACACATGAGGCCCATGAGGAGGATAAGACTGTGGTCCCGGAGAACTCCAAGTGGTGTTTGGGATGCTTCCCAGATAAGATTGCCCGTAAGATGTTTCGGAAGGGACAGGATTGGATACTCCTCCTAGTGGGCTATTATACAAGTTCCCCCCAATGTGGGGTTGAGTAAAAGTGCCTCTTGAAGATACTCCCCAGGATTGTGAAGGGTTTCCAGCAAATGAGGGTTGCCCCCCTACCAACGGTGGATTTATGACTGGGGTATGACTAGAAAATGGAGGTTTCCCTCCAGGAGGAGCATGAAAAGGGGGTTGTCCCCTAGGAGGGGTAGGCCCGCCATGGAAAGGTAGTCCTCCAGGAGAAAAAGGTTCATTGGATGGTGGTTTCCCTCCAACTGGTTGTGTTTGGCCAGTAGAGGTCCGCGTTCTAGGGTGAGAAGATGTCTCAGCAAGATCATGTGGAACATGTGGAGCTGTAGAGTAGAATCTTGTAGAAATGGGGGTATATATTGAAGTGCTTTGGGGGTGAGTAGAGGTGATGAGTCTAGCATTAGGATGGACTTGTGTTGGTGTAGTAGTAGGGTTAATAACTTGATCGACTGGGTGATTCATGGTTTGACTGGATGGTCTTGTTTCATGAGGAGGGTCATGGGGATGAAAGGGTTGTCGAAAGGATTAAAATTTTTCATAGAGATCGCGTCCCGATGAAGTCCTCCATACAGAACGAGTAGGTGTGGGATTGGTTTCTACTACAGTGCTAGGATGAACATGAGTCCTATACTCATCACCAAAGATTGGTTCTGTGGATCCCATATATGTTTCGATAAAAATCCTCTCTGGTAATTGTGGGACCTCTTCATCTATGATGTTCCCAAGGGAGTCTAAATGAACTAAAAGTGGTTCGAGAGGGGTTACCAACACAGATGTAGTGGGATTTTCAACCGTAACCAAAGCGTCTTCTGGGTTATCTAACGGAGGAGCAATAACACTTCCAGTGTCAGATTGATTTTCTACCTCTCTACGGTAGTTGTCTTCTGGAGGGTTAGGAGATAAGGGTTGATAGCCTTCCAGAGGAATCCCTTGCATCCTACATGATTGGCAAAGACCTTGATCATCTACAGGCTCAATTTTGGAAAATAACAGAACAAACTAAAAATCTAGGGCCAACTAACAAAAATAAACATCATACGCTAATAAAATCTAGGAATCAACCAAGCAGACAAAAAATTCTCTCGATGATCATACTAGTTGGTGATGAAATCCAACGTTGTGTGATCAAGTCAAAAAGGGGTTGGGATATGGTGGAACAGTTAAAATGGTGACCTGCTTAATGGACTTTCGCCTTGGTGCAAGATTCCACACAGTAATTGTGGATTTACCCTCCAAGGAGCCTGAGTGAGTTTGACCAATATCTGTTCCAGGTATAGTGAGACTTCCCTTCACCATCACCTTGTGTTAAGATCCAAATAGCTGAATACAAAAGAACCACAAGAGATATAGAAGAACAATATAGAAAAACACAACTTTATTATAGAAACCGTTGATGTAGGATAGCACCATACAATGGATCATATTATGGAAGGGATCCTCTCCTGTTCACTTGCCTCTTCGAGGGGGCATCCTCCTATTGAGCTACCACTCCAAATACAATACTTCTCTTCATGTCTCATTACATTGCTTGAACCCCTTTATATAGT
>ML791335.1:119034-138665 GCA_009831015.1 Picea engelmannii
TATGGTATGAATTTCATCTTGTGGGTCGTTGTATTTTTAGAGTTACACTCTGTGGAAAATAGGGTTTGTGGCTAGTCCTGAAACTAGTCTAAAACATGTGTTTCGGATAAAAGAATCGTAACTTATTAATAAAATATCCAAATTCAGTAAGAAAAAATGTGTTGGTTAGAGTATAGTTTGTATTATGCTGCGTAAAAGTTTCAAATCCATACAACAAATATTCCGTGCGGGGCATGCTCTACAAGTTCGCTCTCTAGAATAAGCCAGAATTCAACAAGGTATGCCATTTTTTATATAACTCATTTAATGAGAGGTTCCAAGTGGTGACACCTGAAGGAATTGAATAAAAAACACTAAATATAATTGTGTACTATTTTTATATCTTTATTCGTTACATGTACATAGTTATGATTATTTCAAGTTAGGGTTTTTGACTAATCCAAAACTAGTCATGTGAGACTAAAGAAAAGTTTGATGGAAGTCCAATTTAATGAGTGTGAAAGGGAAAAATCACTCAACAATATTTTCTCTTTTTAGACGAGTCAGAAAAGAGCTTAACTCGGACTCGTGAAGAGGCTTCTAGGAAGCATGTCATGGGGGATGCCAAGGCTCCAATGCTGGGCTTCTGTAGAATGTCAGCATCTTATGAATAACCGACATAAGCTTGGGAAAACCCAAATCTCACCAAGTCGAGGAGGATAAAGTACTAGCAAAGGATATCGTCTCTGTGATATATTGAATAATGTCTCTTACAAGAAAATACATAGGAGGGCGAATTGGGTACCCCACAAGACTATCCCAATCGAAGGGAATCTCCTCAAAAATTGGAGGGAGAGAACTCGGGGAGAGTAAAACTATCTCTCGTTCAGAAGGTGCAGGATCAAGAATGTTGATGACATGGTTGAAGGATGCATCACCCTCTAGAAGGATAGTAGGATTGACCAGATATTTCACTAATACGACCAGTTGTTTGACCATTGGTTGAAGAGGATGCGTGATAATAAGGATAGGGGACACATCACCCTCGACAACAGGGGTGTGCTCAGAAGAATATTGCAATGGCATTATTTCTATGTCAATCGAAGGAGAAACAGGGTGTGGGGAAACCACATATGCCTCATAATCCGAAGGGCCCTTAGGTAACCCCCATGCTTCTGGTATCCCAATAGTAGCTGGACATAAATGATTAAGGTGATCTCCTTCACAAGTCCTGCAAAGGAATTTAGGCTTATGTCTAAGGAATCTAGGCTTCTCGATGCCCCCAACATCATTCCCAATGACTGTTGGCAAGCTCTCAACTTGACTGGCAAAGACAAGAGTGTCATCTCCTACATGATGTACAGAAGTTGGATATGTGACATTGATATGACTCATGAAGACTAAAGTGATGTCCCTAGTATGAATAGAAGTGTATGGGTGCATGTTGTCAACATGACTTGTAGAGGTTGTCGACCCATCTCCAACATGACTGATAGAGGTTGGTGATGGAGCTCCAGTATGACTAGAAGTGACTGGGATAGCAGTGGGTTGTTGCATTCGATACCAAGGTCTAGGGAAATATTGGCTTTGAAACATTGTAGTCCAGGAAGGGTCCTGGTTTACCCCTTGTCCCTGTCTGAAAAGGTAGTATCCTTCGCCTAACTGATCCAAAGAGCTATGTACATGCATCATCAGTGAAGTGTGTGAAGAGAAAGAAGTATGATAAGAACTATTCGAATGAGGATATAAATTTCCCCCTTTTAAAGGGGTTTCATTGAGAGGGTGGCCCAAACTGTAAAACTAGTTCTCCCTGTATGAAAGACCCAGGGATATGTGTGGACCCGCCATGGGAAAAGTGTTCGAATGAGAAGTCATGGTGGATGAAGGATACATGGATGGGGTGTAATAAGTAGAAAAAGAACCCATTTGATTATTATCTCTTGACAGAGCGTAGCTAGGACTAGATCCATAATAGGGGAGGTTCCAACCTCCCACAGTGAGAGTTGGTTGAGGGACATGACTCATATCAAATGAAGACGTAAGCACCAGGGTCATGGTGCCCCAAGATCCAATGCTAGGATTCATATAAGTGGACTAGGGAGAGGATTGAAAAGGTGAAGGCATATCAACAGGAAAATGACTAGGGACCCAAGGCACGAACTGAGAGTCATAGTTTTGCATACCATTATGAAAAGCAGATGGATTTCCCCCCATAAAATGNAGTAAATGAGGAAGCCAAAGGAACTCCACTATCCATGATAATGAAAAAACTCAGTAAAAACTCCTGAGGCCAACTAGTAATCAAAGAGCACACCAAAAATCAAATGGACAAAAAGCACACAAACGGGGTAAAGTGGTTAAAAGTAGCCTCCCTCCCTATGTCTCACCCAAGAGGGGCCTAAGACTCCATGCTAAATATCGGAGGTAAGAAAATACGTTATAAGGGCCCTCATGGGCTTAACAACCAGTTGGTCAGATCCCCCCAGAGAGGTAATACTCCATAAAGGCTTTGTGTTTTCCGACCCTTATTTGACCTAGGGTACCTGCAGAATAAACCGTACAAGTAACCTATGTGGCACCTAAGTCAATAAACTAATAAAACAATGTATAAATGATGCATAGGCGAGCATTCATAAGTCAGTTCCACCATATGGGAAGGGTAGAAAATCCCAAAACCTTGAAAGTATCGCCTCTCACAGAGGTGAAGGCACTGGCAATATCCTCATATACGAATAGATCCCCAAAAATATCTCCAATGCTAAGAAGGTATTGGGGGGATATCCCTTCAACCAACCTCTCATGACCTTGTGATTAAATCCAGTGTGAGCAGAGTCTCTTGATATTACCAATTATGTAATGGATTTCTCCACTCCCTTTGTCAGACACATATGTTGATTTAACTTCCTTGGAGAAGTTTACTCACAAAATCCTATTCCAAGGCACTAAATCCTAAGCTAGTTTGTGCACCCTAGAAAATAAAATCGTGACTAATCAATTTTAAATTATAGCATTAATTTTAGTGGACGTGATTACTCAAACAAGTATGGTAGTGAAACTCATGATGTTATGACTCAACAATAAAAGTAAATATGAATACAATGCAAAGTCATAACTTCAATTTTCAATGAATGATATTCTTCTAATAACAAATGCAATTTTCAATTTCAACTCTGCAATTCCGAAGTAAAAACGCAATCTTTCATTACATGCACTAAGCTAATGACCAAGACTCAAAGGATAAAAAATGGCAAGCAATGCAAAATGCCTAATATTTTTCTATTTTCAATATAAGGAAAGTGAAAATGCATGGAATGAACATCAACTTGATATATAAACTCTACTATGTATAGAAACAAACAACTCAAGTAGGGTACCAAGAAACAAGACACCCAACCCACTGTGTAAGGACAATCAAAATAAAAAGGTGATGATAAAGACTCCGTCCAAAAATTCAACCCCAGACAGGTTTCCTGTCATCCCACAGGCACTTAACAGTCACTAAAGAGATGCAAGAAGACTAAAAAAAAATCAAATCCCATCCAACAACCACCAAAACCAACAAAAAAGAAAATAAGGACGATGTACGTGAGTGTTCAAGGAAACATAGCGTATGTATGCAGCTTGTAGAGGGACACCCTGTAGATATACATGACTTTCAAGCCAAAACCCACGTATATGTTTCAAAAACAAAGCCAGGCAAGGGAGAAGGATGAAAAACTTAGACCCAAAGTGAACAGAGGCTCTTAAGCAATGATACGTCAAGAAACACAATATGACAAAGAGAATTCTGAGAAAATACTTCAAACCCTAAGAAAAAAGATTCAATCCCCAGTATGGTCGCCAATTCTATTATGAGGAAAATCTCTCTATGGCTAGGGTAAACCACAACATATGGAAATGACTACAAAAATCAACTATCTTCTCAAGTATGTTATGTAAAAAAATATGCTAGCAAGACAATATAGAAGGCCTACCTCATCCAAACGTTCGATGAAGTCCATCGTTGAGCACTTGACCCAAAGCAATATACCTGCAACTAGTCCTCAATAACAAAGAAAAGTGAGCATATGGTGATAATAAATGATGTTATCACATTCAATAGAATAATCCATTAATAAAGATGACAAATACGCCCATGGAATAATAATTCAAATATTTGCAAGATATCAATTGGACAGGAAAAGAGTATTTCTATTAATATATGATCAAAAGAAGTGAAAATGTTACAGACTTTTGTGTCGACATGGTTCGGAACTGAGAAACTAAGTTTCTTCCAGCCATGCCTCCACCAAAGGCAAGCTCATAAAAGAGAAACAATGAGGTTCTCAATCAATAAGGGAAGAACTTGGGGTTTGAACTCTATTTTCAGACTTAAAGGACAAAGGGATGCAAACTCAATATGAAGTAAATAATTTCTCCATAGTAACTTTGCTCTCAAAGTTGAATTATTTCTCCTCTTTTCCATAGCCCAGAATTGGCCCATATATAACCTTCAAATGTAACTGAAGGGTTGATTCAGAACATTTCTAGTATATGGAAGGCCAAGGATCATAGATCTCTTGTCATGACATGGAAACCCGACATTAATTTTCATTTTTGGGCACAAATCCCAGTGTACACGGGCTGTAGTGGTGCAGCATGCATATACATGATGTATATTAGGCAAGGTGTGTACATGTGGAAAAATATGTATTTTTATCTCTAGGATTTTACACATAGGGATGATAAGTCTGCATAGGTAAATGGAAAAAGGCCTTATGTGAAAGATTTCATAGGGTGAGGCAAATCTTGCTATAATAGATGCCAAGTGGATAGGGCATCCACAACAAAGTATGTGATCAATGCCTATCCTTTCCTTGCCTTTTCTTTCCTTTCTTTCCTAGCCTTACCTTTCTTTTTCCTTGTCGTGTGTTCCCTTACCTTGCCTTTCCTTTCCTTTTCTTGTCTTACCTTTCCATGACTTTCCATGTGATGCCATACCATTTCTTTCCTTGATTTTTCATGCCATGCCATGCTATGCCTTTGCTTTCCTTCACTTTCCATGCCAAGCTATGCCTTGCCTTTCCTTTCCTTACCATGCCATGCCATGCCTTGCCATGTCTTTCCTTGTTATGTCATTCCATACCATGTCTTTCCTTGACTTTCCATACCATGCCATGACTTTCCTTTCCATGCCATGCCATGCCTTTCCTTTCCTTCACTTTCCATGACATGACATGCCATGCAATTCCATGACATGTCATTCCATGCCAAGACATGCCATGCCTTGCCTTGCCTTTCCTTGCATTTCCATGACATTCCATGTCTTTCCACGTATTTCATTGCTATGCCATGCCATACCATGTCTTTCATTTCCTTTCCTTTCCATGCCATGTCATGCCCTTCCATGCATTTCCTTTCCATGCCTTTCCATGCCTTGACTTTTCCTTCCATGCCTTTCCATTCATTGAATTTCCTTTCCATGCCTCTCCTTGCCATGCCATGTCATGCCTTTGTCACCTCAACACTATAGCCATTTGGATATTGCAAAGCCCATATCCATGCATATACATTACAAATTTCATATGTGAATCCTTATTTGTATTAATTTTCAATTAAGAAATTTATGTTTATTTACACAATGCCTTGCATCTATTATACATTCACAATATAATTTTGAACTAGTATCCACATACCAAAGTTCCGCATTTCAATTTGCATGTTTAAACAAATAACAAAATTATCATCATCATAAACACATAACAATACAAATAATATCCCACAATACATAAATAGATCCAAATGTATACATATCAATTGTCTATATGATTCTAACTAAACCCAACAAATACTAATCAATGAATCACTAAGATAAATAAAAATCAAAGTTTTAACCTTCTAAGGCCAAAATATAGGTTGTTACATTTACAAATCCCTAGAGCACGACTATGATCTAAAATAGACTAATCCATCCTTGCATGGTTTCCATTTAGCTTACCATTTTAACATGTACAACAATAAATATATATCTTTCCATAACATTATTCCAGGAAAACTTCAAATCAAAATGTGGATTGCAATGAAACAAGAATCACAAAAAAGGGAACAATTCTCATCCCAAGAAATAAAAACCATTTTTTCTAGGGACACATGACTTAAATTTATATCAGAAATTTCCTTTCCATCCAATGAAGTGATTTTTCCTTTCCATGCCATGCCATGCCATGCCTTTCCATGCCATGACATGCCATGCCTTGAAATTCCTTTCCTTTCCATGCCATTCCATGACATGCCTTGCCTTTCCTTGCCATGCCATGACATGCCTTGCCTTTCCAAGCCATGTCTTTCCTTGCCATGTCATGCCATGACATGCCTTTCATTTCCTTTCCTTTCTATGACTTGCCTTTCCTTTCCATGCCATGCCATGCCTTTCCTTGTCATGCCTTGCCTTTCATTTCCCTGTCATGCCTTGCCTTGCCTTTCCATTCCTTTCCATGCCTTTCCATTACATGCCATGTATTTCCTTGCCAATCCTTTCCTTTCCTTGCCATGCCATGACATTTAATTCCTTGCCTTTCCATGCCATGCCTTGTTATTCCATGTCATGTGTTTCCTTAACATGTCTTTCCATGCCATGCCTTTCCTTTCCAATCCATGCCTTGCCTTAGCAATCCATGCCATGTTTTTCCATGTCTTTACATGCATTCCTTGTCTTGACATGCCATGCCATGCCATTACTTGCCTTACCTTGTCATTCCTTTCCTTACCTTTCCATTCCTTTCCTTGCCTTGACTTGCCAAGCCATGCCTTTCCTTTCCATGCCTTTCCTTTCCATGCCATGCCTTACCATTACATGCCATGCCATGCCATACCTTTCCTTTCCATGCCATGACTTTCCTTGCCATGTCTTCCCTTTCCTTGCCTTTGTTTTCCATGCCTTCCCTTGCCAAGCCATGGATTTCCTTGCCAAGCCATGCCTTGCCTTGCCATGTCATGTCATGCCATGCCTTTCCTTTCCTTTCCATGCCTTGCCTTCCCATGCCATACCTTTCCATGCCATGTCATGCCTTTCCTTGCCTTGTCATGCCATGTCATGCCTTGCCTTTCCATGCCATTCCTTGAAATGTCATGCCTTTCCTTTCCATTCCATTCCTTTCCTCATCATGCCATGCCTTTTCATGCCTTTCCTTGCCTTTCCATGCCATGACATGCCATGTCATTCCATTCCATTCCATGCCTTTCCTTGCCATGCCATGCCTTGCCTTATCTTTCCAATCCATGCTTTTCCTTGCCATGTCATGCCTTTCCATGCCTTGCCTTTCCACACCATGTCTTAACTTGCAATTCCATGCCTTTCCATGCTTTTCCTTTCCATGCCATGCCTTTCCTTACCACGCCATGCGATGTCTTTCCTTTCCATGCATTTCCTTGCCTTTCCTTGCCAAGCCATGCCTTTCATTTTCATGCCTTTTCATTCCATGCCTTGATATGCCTTGTCATTCCATGCCTTGATATGCCTTGTCATGCCTTTACATGCCTTGCATTTCATTTCCATGCCATATCATGCCATGCCATTCCATGTGTTGCATTACCTTCCCATGCCATGCACTGCATTGCATTGTCATGTCATGCCTTGCATTTCCTTTCCATTCCTTTCCTTGGCTAACCACAATTCATATAAAATGTACTTTCATTATGATATTCATAAAACTAACTGTTTGTAAAAATATATATATTTTCATCGTTAGAGAGAATTTGTTATCAA
Source organism: Picea engelmannii (assembly GCA_009831015.1). NCBI lineage: Eukaryota > Viridiplantae > Streptophyta > Pinopsida > Pinales > Pinaceae > Picea > Picea engelmannii. Next base: position 126,758 of record ML791335.1, read on the forward strand.
ATTAATTTAATAAAAAAATAATGGCATTCATGTATCATACCTTTTTTTTACCTAAAAAAAAAATGCTTGTACTACATGAACAAGTTTAATACATAAAAATTACAACCAAAGGATTCATTAATCATGTAATTCTACAACTTGTTATCCCATCTATCTTAGATAAAAATAATCGCATGAGAATTTCAATGTCAAAAAATAATCTCTCTTTATTCATATATATAAGGTCTATTCATAGTTGTGAAACATGGATTATCATAATTAATAAGATTTACATAGAAAGGGATGTCACTAAATAGGTTTATGTCACATCCTTATGGTGTAGTCTCATTATACTAGTGATCCATTATTTCTTTTGGATTGCATGGAAAACAACATAACTTCAAGGCCTTATTTAAAATCAAAGAAATAAAAACTAATCTTTCAACTCAATAAATTTTATAACAAGATATTGTAGACCTAGAATTTTCCTTGCCTTGCCATGTATAGCTTTGCTTAGCCTTGTCATGTCTTTCCTTTCCTTGCCTTGCCTTGATTTTCCTTTCCTTGCATTTCCATATCTAGACCTAGACCTCAAATTGGGACTCAGATGGATGAGCTGTCAATTGCATTAGATCTGGGGAACCCGAGTTTAATCTAGTGGGGCCCCTATGTTTTCATTTTGTTCCCCATACAAGGAACTGATTTTAAACTAGTGCCCCCCCTCTGTTTTCATTTCATTCCCCAGAAAACTATTTGTTGGAGGATCTCCAACACTAGGGTTTACCTCAATGAAGCATAGTGAAATTTTTGAACAAGAGGTCAATTTTCAAGAACATTGTGTTGGGAGATTGTGGGTAGCATGGTCACATAGGCATTCGCTAAATAGACACGCATGAGCTTACAAAACTCCATTATGTTTCTCGGTTTGAATTTTATGCCCCCAGGCCAAATTGCCAACATGTCCTAGAATGGCTTGAGGAGGTGAGTTGAAACTCACGATAAAAATCAAACCAAGATTCGGATGGACGAATTGTCTATTGCATTGGATCTAGGGAATCTAGTTTCAGCTAATAGGGCCCCTCCACTGCCATTTTTGTTTAGAGGATTTAAGGTACCAGATCTATTATAATAGATGAAAATAGAAATATTGCAGAGAATAATAGTTGAACAACACAATAGATGAAACCACAACACCAAAACAATACCTTTACTGATAGGAAAACAATGTTCACTTGCCTCTTCGAGGGGGAAACCTCTAGTAAAGAAGATCTCTATTACAATAATTCTCAAGACAAATACTTCTCATGCCCTTGACTCTTATTTATACTAAATCTATCTACCAAAAGAACATTCTAGAGGAAGATCTTCTAGAAGTGGAAGCTTTTATTAGGCCTTCTTACATTTGATCTATTCTTCCTTTTTACTAGGATTTATTAATATTGGTCTTTATTACATAGAAAATATATTATTCTACCTATGTGAGGGGTTAGGGAGGTTAGTTCCCTAACATTCCCTACCCCTTAAAAACAACCTTGTCCTTAAGGCTTGATATGAGGAAATTGTTGTAGAATGGTAGCAGGTTGCCAGGTGGAATCTGCTAGAGTTGTATCTATTAGCACTAGAAGTTTTTCTTAGACTTCTTTAAGAACAAGCCTAATACCCATCAAAATTTGAATAATGAAATCAATTTTATAGTTGGTGGATTTGCAATAAAGAACAAGAAAGAGAGCATGAAACTATCTGCAGAGACATTACATAGGGCATGGAGTCATAACATTCTAAAGATAAAAGGAAATCAAGCTACCTACCAGAAAAAAGGGATCTATAATGATGAACATAAGAATGAATTAGATAAAACTAAGAATAAATAGTCATCAAGAAATGATCCTCTTTGCAAAATGAATAAAAAGAATACTTGAACAAAAGTCATGAAAGAAGGAAATCACTGCAAAGCTGCAAATCCTTTGTAGCTCGTGAATCTCCTACCCATGTACAACCATTGATCCTCAATGTATTAAATTCAATCAATAAATATGCAAATGTAAAATGTAAAACAAAGAAAATACAATCTGATAGTAACAAGTCTCATGAATCTCTAATGGAAGAAATGTTACATTATGATATGCCCAACAGGCTTACAAATCACCATACACAGCTAAACTACCTCAAGCTCTCCCCTAACTCTTGCCAGTCCCTATTTGGATTCATCTCACTCATTAAATATAAAATTACATCAATAATATCTATAGGAGGATACAACCTACTCCATGCATTGGATTATATTCCTTAGAGATATGTGGCAAACAAAAAATCCAACTAATTCCTTGATTCCTGAAACTGTCTTTTAGAATAAATGCAACTGTAGCCAGCTCATTGCATGGAGATTTAGTGGAGTTTAATATTAGGTACAAGTGTCCCTTGGTGTCTAAATGATATCTGAGAACCCATTCATACCTCCTTAGACAAATGGCATCCGTCCTACAACTCGGATTTATTAGACTGTTAGAGTTTGCAACTCAATTTGAGGATTTGTTGCAAACTTTCATGTAGCTGATGATTTCAATTTTTCTCCCAAATTCTAAACTAGGTCAGGCTGATTTTTGGTCCACAAGTCAATGATATTATGATTCATCTCCACAAAAAATTTCATAAGAACCCATATAGGAATTTAAATGTTATGATGAAAATACGATTTTGTTGTGTACCAACGCCCAGTTGAGTTTGCAACGCCTAGTCGAGTTTGCAGTGCACAATTGATTTTGAAGCACATAGTTGAGTTTGTAGCACGTAATCAATTTTGTAGTGCATAATGAAGTTTGCAGCACGTAGTTGAGTTTGCAGCATGCAATGAAGTTTCCAATGCACAATTGAAAATGAAAATGAATATAAGAAATGATAAATATTCCTTTTGAAACCCACCCTTGGAGATGTTGGATGAGGCTAGGTGCTAAAAACAATATTGGTGATAACATTGGCTCCTACTGGGGAATGGAATGCTCCCTACAAGTTGCCAAGAACTTGTAGTTCCAGTGCCTTATCCATTTTGAAAATATGAAACTTGTAGTTGTCCATCATGTGCTATAGTCGACCTGATCTGCAAACTGTGAATTGTTCCTGCATGAAGTATACTTCTGATCTTTATTGGAAATTAAAACATTCACACACTGAAAATGAACCTCAAACTAGAATATGACCACTTTGTGTAAACTGAGGGAAATTATTGAAACATCAAGCTTATTTATTTACAATTCCTATATCAACCAACTAAAGAACCACTTTTCTCATGTATATACAAATTTCCAAAATAGCCAATCAAGCAATTGATTTCTTGGCATGGTTTTATGCTTGCAGCTGTCTGAAAAAACATAAAACAAATTTAATGTATGCAACAAAAAATTCTTAGACAACTCATACTCACAACAACAAATAAACACCATGCCCACACTATTAGTGTTTTAATCTTTTGAAAACAGAGACTCCATTCAATCGACTATTGGATAATGAAACTCGTGAAATTTTTTTGGGGGTTGATCCAAAGGACAAGGCTGCCACTATATTGAATCTGCTATGTGAATAACATTATGATCTCTCCTATTCTGAAAAACAAAAGACTGTTGCAATATATTTCTAGTGTTGTCAAATATTTCAAATGAAGGATGAAAATGAATAATGTCTTCATGCTATTTTATAGGAGTAAGTATATTTTCAAATTTATCATAAACAGGTAAAATTTGAACGCATGCAAGCTCATGGATCTGTTTATCATCCTTCTCTTCAATCACAGGTGGAAACACATCGTAGGAAACCTCTTGAAAGACTCGAGGAAAATCTTCTTTTGCAACTATTTCTTCATGAAAAGCATCATTTTCATAGGTATCATATGCTGATGTGTACATTATTTCTTTGGCATCTGAATACTTAAGAGAAACAACTTGATCTTCATGAAAATTTTGAGCAACCTCAAAACTACTAGAGACATCTAGGTCAAGGAAAAATGTGTCTACAGTGTTTCTATCACCAACATCCTTATCATTAAAGTAATCAGTAGACTCTTCTTTCGAAACTAAAGAACTAGAGAAGGTTTTACATGGGGATGATTCCTCCTCTACATGCTCAATAGTTTTTTCTGCTTCATCCTTATAACTATAAGAATTACTAAATGAATGTTGGATGTAGTATTCAAATTCTTTACAATATTTTTCAAAAAGAAGATCATCTGGATAAAATATTCTAAAATGATTATGAAACATTATATGAAACTCTTGTAATGATGAAATACTTGAGGGAGGAAGAGATCTATACCATCCTCGAGTGTCTCCTTCTAGTGAATACATGAACATTTTCATGAGCACATTCTCGTGATGTATATCATAATCGATCCATACATTGATGAAACATAATGAAGTGTTGTGCATGATTATCCTCCTTCCTTTCTCTGAATATAGGTAGAAAATCTCCCCATTCTGATATATGAGGTACCGGATGTTGGAAACTAGGAACTGCAGAAACGTTAAGAAGTGCAAACCTCTTAGCCAAAACAAAAAAAAATTCCTTTGACATTATGAAAAATTGGAGTCGCCACTGGATCATTCCTTCATGGAGTCGCTAGGTGAATGACGCAGTCTGTACTGTGTCAACATCGATTTTTCACCATAAAAGACTGGATCTAAGATTTGTCATTCTCCGAGGGAAAATCTTCAACTTCGTCCTCGACAACGATGCCAAAAATTTTAGCACTAGAATTTGTTCTTAGACTTCTTTAAGAACAATCCTAATACCCATCAAAATTTGAATAACTAAATCAATTTTATGGTTGGTGGATTAGCAAGAAAGAACAAGAAAGAGAAACAAATTGTCTGCAGAGACATTCCACTGGCCATGGAGTCATAAGATTCTACATATCAAAGGCAATCAAGTTGCCTAATAGACAAAAGGGATATATAATGATGAACAAAAGAATGAAGTAGATAACACTAAGAATAAATATTCATCAAGCAATGATCCTCTTTGCAAAATGAATAAAACTAATACTTGAACAAAAATCATGAAAGAAGGAAATCATTGTAAATCTTTTGCAGCTCATGAATATCCTACCCATGAACAACCATTGATCATCAATGCATTAAATTCATTCAATCAAGATGAAAATGTGAAATGTAAAACAAATAAAACACAATATTATAGTAACAACTCTCATGAATCTCTAATGACATAAATGTTACATTCTAATATTCCCAACATGCTTACAAATCAACATACACAACTAAACTGCCTCAAGCTCTCCCCTAACACTCTCCAGTCCCTATTTGGGTTCCTCTCACTCATTAAATAGAAAATTACATCAATAATATCTATAGGAGGTTTCATCCTACTCCATGCATTGGATTCTATGCCTTAGAGATATGTGGCAAACAAAAAATCCAACTAATTCCTTGATTCCTAGAAACTGTCTTTTAGAATAAATGCAACTGTAGCCAGCTCATTGCATGGAGATTTAGTGGAGTTGAATATTAGGTAAACGTGTCCCTTGTTGTCCAAATGATCTCTGAGAACCCATTCAAACCTCCTCATACATGTGGAAGCCTTCCCACAACTTGGATTTATCAGACTGTTAGAGTTTGCAGTGCAATTTCAGGATTTGCTGCAAACTTTCCTGTAGGTGATGATTTCAACTTTTCTCCCAAATGACAAACTGGGCTAGGATGATTTTTGGTTTGAAACTCAATGATATTATGATTCATCTCTAAAACAAATTTCAGAAGATCCCAGGTAAAAATTTAAAATTTATGATGAAAATATGATTCTTTTGTGTACCAACGCCCAATCAAGTTTGCAGCGCGCAATCGAGTTTGTAGCACGCAGTTGAGTTTGCAGCGCGTAGTTGAGTTTGAAGCACACAGTTGAGTTTGCAACGTGCAGTGAATTTTGCAGTGCATAATTGAGTTTGTAGCATGTGGTGAAGTTTGCAATGCACAATGAAGTTTGCAACGCGTAGTTGAGTTTGGAGGGCGCAGTTGAGTTTGCAACGCATAGTGAAGTTTGTAGCACATAGTTGCAAATGGAAATGAAGATAGGAAATGATAAAGCTTCCTTTTGAAACCAAACCTTGGAGATGTTGGATGAGGCTAGGCACTAAAAACAATATTGGTGCTAACAATATCTTTCCATTGGAATAACACTTCGTTGATGGTGTCTTGAAAAAGAAGACACTCACGTTGGTCTAAAAATGCTTGTGGCTACAACCAAATGGATCCTTCGTCATCCAACTCAAGAAGGATGGTATGATTTTGGAACTCAGTTCCAATCACTTTCTTTAAGAAGGAGACATGAAAAAAATGATGGAGCTTAGAATGACTAGGAAAAGCTAACTGATAGGCCACCTATTTATGACAATGGTTGGCCTTGAGGGAAGTTTTCTTATAAGGTTGTAGTTGACGAAACACGTGGTCTCCTTCAGAAAATTGACGCTCAAAGCGACCTTGATCTACTTGTTTTTTCATGCAATTTTGAGCCATGACCAAATTCTCTTTGAGGGTATGGAGAATAACCTATCGAACTATAATATTTTGGTCAATCAGTTGGATCTTTGAGACAACTGACATGTATGAGAGAAATTAAGGTGGATTTTGTCCATATACTACTTCAAAAGGAGTCATGCAAGTAGTTGTATGGTAATAAGTGTTGTACCACCATTTAGTTAGTGGTAACCATTGAGCCCACTGATTTTTCCTTTCAGATGAAAAACACCACAATTATGTTTCCAAACACTTGTTGACAAATTAAGCTTAACCATCAGTCTGGGGATGATAGGAGATGTTGAGATGCAATTGGGTTCCCTGTAGCCTAAATATTTCTTGCCAAAAATTACTAGTGAAAGTGGGATCTCGATTAGAAACAATAGAATGAGGCATGCCATGAAGCTTGAAGACATGATCCATGAAAATTTGAGCCACAATGGAGGAAGTAAATGGGCGTTGAAGAGAACAGATATGAGAATACTTGGAAAGATGATCAACTACCACCATGATGACTTACTTATTGCTCGATATAAGTAAGCCAATAATAAAATCCATAGAGATATCCCTCCAAATAGCAGGTGGAATCGGAAGCGGTTGTAGTGTGCTAGGAGATTTGATTGTTTCACCCTTGTTGCATTGAAAAACATCACATGCCACCAAAAAAGTGTGAACGTCTTGTTTCATACCATCCCAGAAAAAAGAAAGTTTGACCCGGTCATAGGTTTTGGTAAACCCTGAGTACCTAGTTGTCAGTGTAGCATGAAGCTCAGAAAGAACCCTGGATTTAAGTTGTGATTGTTTACAAAAATACAAATGGACTGTGTAGAGAAGCTCATCATTATGACAAGAGTAACCTTTGGAAACTGGAGAATTGGCATGCAATTGTTGGATCAGACGCGAAATTTTGGGTTCTTGTAGCCATTCTTGGTGAATAGCTTGGAGCCAATCTGGTACAATGAAGGAGAGGGAAAAAAATGGATCCTTGATCTTCATTTTTTCTTGAAAGAGAATCAACAACTACATTTTCTTTTCCTTTCTTGTAAATGATCTCATAATCATATCCAAATAGATTAGTCACCCATTTTTGTTGCTCTGGGTGTTGTGTCCTTTTCGTCACTCGAATGAGGAAAAGAAGGGCACTTGAAAGTCTAGTTGGGCTTACTAGATAGGAAAAAGTTTAGTGTATGAATCAAATGACTCAATCACATGAAATAAACAAACAACTAAGCTAACAACAACTAAAGAAATAAAACTAAAATGCATGAGGAAATTAGAGACAAAATCAATCAAACAAATGACGAATAATCATGCCACCAATGGAAAAGTGTATTAGTGGGAAAACACTATAGATAAAGGGAGAATTATGGATCCCCTCTTCCTCCTTGGGAGGGTTCTTGATTCCCCTATGTGATATATATTCTTACAAATGGTAAACTAGAAAGAAAATGGTGAAGAAATATAAGCTTATTCCCTCAAGAGGTGAGGTGAATAGCTTATTGAGATGATGCTATTATGCTCCAAGAAGAAAAGAGTTTTCTTTTTAGGACAATAGAGGAACCATAACAATACAATTATATTCTTGAATTCTTAGTGCACCCATGGCATATTTTTATAGCAAATATTTGAGGCAATATCCAACCAATCTTTAGTGTGAACAAGAGGCCCTTTAGGGAACCCTTAGGTCTTTGACCAGTCCCCCATTCATATTCAGCTCAGATTTGAGGGTCAAATCAAGTTGGGATCTGGTCTAGAAGTGGGTGAGGGGATGACAAGAACCATAAATGTGTCATTCACAGGAGTGTGTGGATGTTCTCGTACACAGTCGTGCATCGGGCGCATGTGCACTTTTTCGGCTTTTTTGTTTTACGCACGTGCACGTGCTTTCTTCAGTGTTTCAGTGCATGTCAAATTTTTGACCAGTTGTATAGTTTGTGCCTTTTGGAAATGGATTTTTGGGTCTTCAAGTGAACTAATATGTGTTTGGAGATGATGGATTCCTGTGACCATTTGCGGATGAAATTTCAGTGATAACAAATGCCCCTTGATGTGTGAGGTTAGGAGCATACGTATAGCTGAAATACATCAATGTTTCTTCTACTGAGAGTAACATTGTAATGAAGAGTGTTGATAGGAAATGCAAGAGAGATATGTTGGGAGGAGAGGAGAAATAGTGCAACCCAACCTTTCTCTAGGTAGGGGAAAATAAAATCCATATACAAATGAGACAAGCATGCCCCATGCTCATGTCATGTAACTCAAAAATGGATGATAGTAACAGAAGTTGTATGTTGATGTAGATAACTGTAGAGCCCACTGGGGTGGTTTAATAATGGTAGATGACAATTCTGATGGTGATCATACTCTGAAAAGAGGCAATGATTCCTGTAAGAGGTGTCGATGACTCGTAGGCATTGATGGCCTAACGAATTCATAGGTCGTCGGCTAGTATAAAACAACTACAATAGTCGCACAGTAAGACCCACTGTGACATGAGAGTGTGTTGAATTAAAATATTAGGGGGGTCAACGATAGAAGATAGAAATGATGGTTCTCTCTATGCCATCCGAGACTCCTCATTGTAACGGTAATGAGAGTCAAGATATTGTCGCCCTTCTGGAAACTGTGCTAATGTCGATAGAAAGGGAAACGTGACTACAAGAAGCAAAAGGGATTCATGAAATCCACTGGATAAGATCATGAACTGATACAAAACATGGATGAATCCAAGATGCAATGAGACTCAAGACTACCCTTGGTTGGGGATATATGTGAAGGATGATTGGAAACAATCGTGAAACTAGATCTAGTGTCAGGGGGATGACTAGATGTGGGTTAAATTGTTCCAGAGGTGTGACAAAGTGGAAAAACTCAAAGATCAGGGGTATAGGGACTGTGGGATACTTGAGGTTTATGGATGATGTCAACATGATTTAAAGATAGTGAGTGCCCCAACCAAGGACAACATGGGTTTCTTTGCCAGAAAAAGAAGGTCACCAGGGGTGACAACAAAAGGCTAAGTAAATGTTGGAAACAAAGCCTTTTTATAATGACCAAATGAATAAAGAATAATTTGGGATGAGTGTACAGATACAAAACGGGTGCCCCAATGCAATATGGCTTGGACCATAAGGGCACAAGTTGCATGGAAAAATGGTGGATGGTGGGGGGGGCATGGGTGGGTTTTTGTATGAGGTAAATCAATGGAGCATAATCTGCAGATGGGAAAATTGATTGCTGATGAAATGGAGGATTAATGATGCTATGAAGGTCCAGTCAAAATAGAACCGTGATGAGATATCCTTGGAGTCCATTGAGAAAGATAGAAAAATGAGGAGAATGAGTATGTGATTGATTCTCGAAAATGAATAATACTAACGGGAATCCCAACCCTAGGGGGTGAAAGCAGCATGAGTGTCAAAGTGCCAACGGGGAATATGAAAGGGACAACTCATGTGGGGAAGAGTGATACTGGGTGATAATACCAAGATGCAGTGGAGGTGATAGTACTACAGAGTCAGATGTGAGGATCCTAGAGGAAAATGTCAGAGGGTTTCACTGGGAGATTCAATTGATATTCAGAGGTAGTGATTACATGCCAGTGTCAATCATATACCTGAAGGCGCTGTGATGGTTTGTGGTAACTAACTACTTGCACACATTAAAACCAAATACCCAAAGTGAACAATATCTGAATATAAATAACATATAACAACTATTTGATCATTTTGAACATGAGAATGCGTACCTGAGTATGATGTGAAAAAATTCTTCTCTGGGGCCGGGTGCAGATGGTGGCCCGGAGAATGTGATTGTGTAGGCAGTGTTATCCTGATTCAGTGGCTGAAGAAAGATAAAAAAAACAGAGACTCTGAGCTCCCATAACTAAGCATGGAAGTTTAGAAAAAGGGACTATATATAGTTGTAGGGCCCATAATTCCACCTCATTTGTACTTGCTGCCATAGTGAGTTGACGAGAGGATATTTGGAAATTATGGGAGTTAGAGTTGACTGATCCAGGATTTGTGAGAGCCAAGTTAGTGGTCTCATCCTCTTGCATAGTATATAGAGTATAATTTCTGGGTAGTGTCGTATGGATGGTCGTACTAAGGGTTTTTGTAGGGGTGGGCCCCTCAGTGCACAGCAGAAGGAATGATACTTGCATTGAGATGTGCGAGTATAATTCCCTCTCCCATACATGATGTGTGACTATGTTGAACATAACCGCACATGGGGTCATTTGGGTTGGGTAAACAAGTGTGAATTGAGTGCAGGCCTATTTGAGTTACAACTGCAAACCATGCACAATTGTTCCTTCGATAGCTGCGCATCAGTGCACAATTGTGTAGAGGACAGGTGTGCATGAATGCGCACCTATGGGTGTAACAGATGCACATCTGTTTCTTTGAAATATGTGAACCTATGCAAATAATAGGTGCACATACGTGCACGCCTGTGGGGGTGACAGTCAAGCACTTGAGGCAAAGTTGGATTTTTTGAAAAAACTTGTATTTTTAAAGATTTTTCGTTAATGAATGATGATAGTTGATCAAGTGTTGTTTGTGTGAATGCAGGTGATCCGCTCAGTATTTCATTCCACTAGAGAGAGTGAGGATGGGGACACCTCAAGGAGGTGGTGAGAGATGATTTGGGCATTCATATATTGTTGGCAACCTGTGGGTTACTTAATTTCTTCAACTGCCCACCGATATGGGCACAGGAGTATCTTCTGCAGTATCTAATTTCTGTGTGGAGAACTGATCTGCAGTGCTTCATTATGCGAGGGGATCAATTGACATTCTCGGCGATGGAGGATGTATATTTCTTGATGGGGCTCCCCTTTCTGTGAATGGCCCTACCTGTTGATCCCTAGTAACTAGGGGATGTACACTTGGCAAACGTGGCATGAAGGTATGGTTCTCGACCAAACATTATGTTGGGTTCTATTGTCCGCATCGACGCGATGGATGATTTTTTGCATCAGTGCATCGCAATGATGATTGCGAGGATCTATAGATCCTTAGCGACTCAACGAATCGATGGTGGTCAGCTGAGTATTATGTGTTGATACTGAGAGGGGGGTGAATCAGTATCAAGTACAATTTAAAACCTTTGTCAACTTATACTTAAACCATTCAACTATATCCAATGAGAAATGAACAATAGTATAAGATTTACACCAATACACCATAATACACCATGCACAATATATGAGAAATAATTAATAGTTTATTGTTCAAGGGAAGTAATGACTTCCAAAGGTAGGTACATCTTCCAAATGTAGAGGGAGGGATAAAACTCCAAGAGGAAGATACAATCCTCCAATATCAAGAGAGATTTGAACTCTCCATCCTTGCCCCTTCCTTCCACCCAAGAATATATGAGAGATAATAAAACTTTACATTAAATCATCA
>ML791335.1:141206-151312 GCA_009831015.1 Picea engelmannii
ATTTTTTAAGATTCTCATCTTCTTGTTGAATCATTTCTACTTTATGATTTTCTTCTTCTTCATTGTCATCTCTTTCAATCCTTGGATGAGGACATTCAAATTCAACATGTCCTACTCCTTCACAATTAAAGCAAAATAACTGATCTCTATTTTCTTCTTTGAAATATGAGATGTTGTAATCTTCTTCTTCTGCTTCTTCCCTTGCATAAAGGTCTTGTAGCTTGTCCCAAAGCTCTTATGATGATGCACATGATCCCACCTTGGATTTCACTAAATCTGTCAATCCATCTAGGATGGTATCTATTGCCAGTTTGTTTTTCCTTTTTGCTTCCTTCTGAGCTGCAGTCTTTGGTTTCTTCAAAGCATTATATCTTGAAGCAACTGAGAACCAAACATCTGCCCAAAGAGATTTCAAGTAAGTTTCCATTCTATTTTTCCAGTATTAAAAATTTCTTGCATCAAATGGTGGAATCCCATTTGGAATGTTGTCTTCTATTTCTGCATAGGATATTCCTTCCAGTGGTTAAACTGTACAGAAGGTAACCTACTCCAATACCAATTGTTGATACTGAGAGGGGGGTGAATCAGTATCAAGTACAATTTAAAACCTTTTTCAACTTATACTTAATCCATTCAACTATATCCAATGAGCAATGAACAATAGTATAAGAGTTACACCAATACACCATAATACACCATACACAATATATGAGAAATAATCAATAGTTTATTGTTCAAGGGAAGTAATGACTTCCAAAGGTAGCTACAACTTCCAAATGTGGAGGGATAAACCTCCAAGAGGAAGATATAATCCTCCAATATCAAGAGACAGTTGAACTCTCCATCCTTTCCCCTTCCTTCCACCCAATAATATATGAGAGATAATAAAACTTTACATTAAATCATCACCATCAACCAATCATCACATAGAACCAGATAATGCTTCTTGAGACTTCTTCAATTTCTGTAATTCTTCAATTCTTGGAGTACTCTGATCTTGTATATAATAATACTCAATGCATTCTCTAAAACTCCTCCAATTTTCACTCCTTTAATCCTCCCCCCAAAAACGTTATAGAAAGAATGGTATACTTTATTCAATTCTGGTCTGTTCAGAAGACTCAACTTGTACAGCATGCCCCACGCTCAATATTTAACATCCAATTCTGAAAATGGCACACAAGAAACTAAAGTATGTACTATTTCGAATGGAAGTGGTCCCACTTCATTTGGATTCTTTATGAAAAAGTTATGACTGTTGTTCCCAGAACACCTGTTTATTGACTAGCTTCAGAACTGGTCACAGACCCTATCTTCCATAGAGTATATCTCCATAATTATAGCCAATCAAGAGCTGAAATTTTCACTAGAGGTACCTTGATATGTCATCTCAATACCATAGTGATTTCACCATCTGAATAGTTATAGAAAAAAAGTTATAGCAAAAATGGTAAGATGACCTGAAAATAACATACCTTAGAACACATCACCAAAAGACTTCATCCTCCCTTGAAATCTTGCCTTCTTATCTTCTTATTACCTCTAAAATTTGACTTGTATAAAATGAATGTATAATGATGTTTATTTATACCATTTATGTCACTTCCTTTTAACATTAGGGCCGACCTGACACTTTCCTATTTTGTAATTCTTTTCTTTAATTATTTTCAGGGCCTACATGTACATCTTCAATTCACTTTGTCATCTTCAAAAATTCATTTCTCCTCAACCATGAGGATCCACGTTACATGCCACATACCACCGGAAACAACATGATGTATACTATCCATTCATGTGTGTTGTATATGCATGTGCATTTTCCTTCATGTCCAAATACCTTTATCAATCTTGCAGTCCAAAACCCATGACTAGGGTTGACATCAATGACAACAACCAATCTTCCAACATTATGCAGAGAGTTTTGGATGGAGATCTTTTCACCTGGGGCTTGATGTTGCATACAAATATGATTGGGAAAATTAACCGTTGTTGGACTTCTGACTCTGGTGACTTTTCCTTTGGATTGATCTTGGTGGAATGGTTTTTGGAGAGGGTGCCCATGTTGCACCCTAGAGTGTTGTTGTCGGTGGCTGATGCATGGGAGCCACGACTGATATGGTGGGCATTGATTTTAGTATGACATGGAGGTGGGGAGGGTGGCCACTATTTTAAGACCACCTTGGCACGTGTGTGGCACCAGATGCCACATATTATAATGTAGTTCATGTATGGTGGGATGGACTTCCGGCATGACCCGAATATGGTGTTGCCTCCTGGGGAGGATTGGGACCAGAGAGGTATGTTGTTTGTACTTTATATTTTGGGATTTTTATATTATAGAATATGTTTATATGTATGGATGTTGATTCTATTTTTGTTTGTGCTTTTGTAGATGTGGGGTCGCAAGGCCGAGAGGCTGAGTTGGTTAGAGAGTCGGTTCGTCATAGGCCAGTGAGACCATCGTGGGTGCGAGAGCGACACCAGAGGGATGAGGTTGGTGTGAGGCCAATAGATGATGCTAGAGCTAGTAGGAGGTGTATATTTAGAGGATTTTCGACGATGGTTAGAGGTGGTGCTGCAGGGTGTTCCCAAGGGCATGTGGTTGCATATCTAGGATGAGAGAGTCTTGAAGTAGTGTGTGGGTAGCCCTACAGATTTGTGGACCCTAATCCATAGAATAATTGAAGTGGGGGAAAAAATGACTGGATGACTGCCCCCTGGACCTGGAGGATCCCTAGTTAATGGGTCAGCTCCTACAGATAGAGGACCTAGTGGTGGTGCTCTAGAGGCACCATGAATGTCGACGTTGCATATTTTTTGTATTTATATAGGCTTGGGAGCCCATTTTGTATAGGATAGTGTGATACCTATTTTGTACCTATAGGGGTGAGAGGGGCTCACCTGCCTACAGGAGACATACATGTTGTAAATTTTTGTAAACATTGATGACACATTGATTGATACATATATATATGGATATACATGTTTTGGGATCTCTTTGATGCTTACATGTGATGATTTTTTGTTATGTTTTTATGATGTTTAATCTAATATATGCTGTGACAAAATTGTGATGGTTTATGTATGTGTGATGGTGTCTTGATGTGATAAATGCAAATCTAATACTATGTTAGCCATGTTATCTACTATTTGATTGAATTGTCATGGAATATGTGTAAATGTAATTGAATCAAAATTTCGAGATAAGAGTCTAACTTGCAGGCATTTGTGAAAGAGGCAAGGATCGTGGACACGGTACACATTGTTGAGCTGCAGGACAACAATATGGGAATTTAATAAGATACTAAGGTAAAGAATATGGTGGTGAATAGCCTCAATGAGAAGGCCAATGAAGATTGTTTACTCTTCTTTATTGTTGGATTCTGATCCCAAACATATGTCGCTGGAGTGGAGAAGTTCATGTGGGTGGGTGTAAAGGGCCTAAGTGGTTGAAGCGAGATTCTGTGTCCATCGGCTAGCTTTGTCAGCGTAACTGATGTGGTAGGATGATGGAGGAGGCATTTGTCAATAACACGAATGGTAGATCAAACATAAGGAATGGAGGGAACAAAACAAGACTAAAAACTCTAGAAATGTGTACAAAAAAGAAAAATCCTAGTGTAGAATGACTACGCTCAGGCATAAAACTTCTTTAAGTACAACCCGTTGATGGGTTCTTTGAGAGGATAATCTTCTGGAGAGGCTAGGATGTATACGCCTTTAGTGAGGCAGTGTTGGATGATGTAGGGTCCATGTTTTTGATACTATGGTAGTTGCGGGAGGTATTTAACTCCACGTGTGAACCTAACGAGAATAGAAGACTCCGGGAAGAAAGAGAAACCCTAATGAGTTGGATAATAACCCTAGAAGACTTTTCGACTCAAGAAGATAATATGGATTAGGTTATTAACCTCCAAGAGAAGAAGTCAGAAATAAGAATTAATATATACTGAACGGACAGGTACCCAGAAGGAGAAGTCGGCCCTAGTAAGTCTACCAAAACCACTATAAATACAAGGCACCAGTCTCTCATTTGACACATCTCAACAGTTGCAGAGAGCTAGTTCTGCACAGTACAGTTGTAGTCTTGTGTGCAGGTTTGGACGAGAGTTGTCATTGCAGTTGCTGCAGCTAGTATTTACGCTTAGACTATCTCTTGGCTAGGGTTTGAACTATCTGATCATCTCTTTTTGATGCGTTATCCTTGGGGAAAGGTGTGCTACCCTTTTTTTGGCTATCTAGCCTAGGGTTTTCTTTCATAGTGATTCTTTGTCAAGGTTAAGGTGCTCAGAGGGTGTCTTTGGCCTATGTTTGGGTGACAAGGGTATTGTCAATGGTAAAATGAACACACAATATTTCATATTCTAACAGGTTATGGGCCCACACCTCCTTCATTCAGTCTAAATGCTGGAAGGAAGCATAGCCGCTAGGATATTGAGATCACTGAGGAACTACCTCTAGGGTTACTAGTAGAAGCATATTCCAAGACACTATCGCTAGGGTTACTAGTAGGAGTAGTTGTAGAAACCCTAATCCTCTTGTTGATGCACCTTAACTCAATGGATTGACCTAATCTATGGATAGATCAGTGCACTCTAGCCTAGCGCATCTCCTGATACTCTTAGTAAGCCAAGACGTGAAGTTGGAGTTTGTGGTCAAATCTAGGGTTTGACCAAGTCAAAGTAGCCATGACTTATTCTATGAAGTCAGAGAACAAGTTATATGGAGCCTCTAACTTCAGAGTGTGGAAGACAAGGATTGACCTCATCCTTGCCAAGAATAAAGTGTTGGATATTTTGAAAGGAAAGATCGTGAAGCTAGAGTTTGAAGAAGGAAAAGAGAAGGAACCGCAGAATGTTGCAGCTATGGAGAAGTTCAAAGACAATGATATCAATGCTATGAGTATCATAGTTGAATCTATAAAAGACCACTTGATACCCTACATCTCCCATATTGATTCATTGAAGAAGATGTACAATTCCCTAACAAGCCTCTTCTCAATCAGAAACATTGGACAAGTAATGAGTTTGAAGAATGAGCTCCATGACATGAAGATGAATGATGATGACAACATAACATCATATTTTGTGAGAATCTCTTAGTTAAGAGATCAACTACAAGCTATTGAAGAGATCATCTCAGAGAAGGAGTTGGTGAACATAGTACTCAACGGTCTTCCCAAGACGTGGGATGCATTTTCTGCAAGCATGAACACAATAAAGGAGTATCCAACATTTAAAGAACTTTGGACTTGTTGTGGTCAAGAAGAATCAAGGATCAATGCAAAAGAGAAACCCCAAAAGAAGTACAATGATCAAGACTTCACAACAAGATTCAAGAACTTCAGGAACAAAAGGAAGTTTGGTTCAAGGAGGAAGCCAAATCAAGAGAAAGACATTTCAGAAGTACAATGGTTCAACTATCGAAAGTATGGTCACTACAAGAATCATTGTCCCGAGCTAAATAAAAGGAAGGAGAAACAAGAAGCATCAATTGCCGAAGAAAAGGAACCTACAAAGAAGAGTAAGTAAGATGGAAGAGACTTGTTCTTATAAAGGTAAAAAAACTCTTCTTATTTCTTTTACATATCTTGTTTGCATCGTCTCTGTACATATCTTGTATATCTATCTCTTGGAAGATAATGTGTTCCAAGAAGAACTATACCTATGGGAAAACAACAAGATAAGAATGTATATCATTAGATAATACACATGAAAGGATGAAATACAAATCATGTGGAAGCTATTGCAAGATAATCCAAATCAATCATGAAGAGACTTAGAAGAAGCAAAGACAAAAAGAAGTCAACAATCAAGAGGAAATTGGAAAAAGACTTATGACGTTTTGCAAAAGACAACAAGATGAAAGCGTGGGCTCTATTAGACAAGAGAGACAATTATATATTGCAGAAGATAATAAGGATGCGGATGGAAGTGTGGACTCTGTTATACAGAGGGAGTCGATTATATGCACTCATACATGAAGTAATAATTAGGAGGGAACTAATCCTATGATCCATTGAGGATGATGAAGTATATATCCATGATAGAAGCCATGAAAGACAGTAGGTATTCTTCAAAGAGAAGCCTTAAAGTATCCCTGGTTGTTCATCCACATCCGTGATCCTGTGATGGAATATTTAGGGAATGGAATCTATAAGAAACTCCATGGACCCGAGAACTAAAGAAACACATCAAGATTCAAAGAAATAAAGAGAAGCCAGAACAACCAGTCATTGTATCAAGAATCACAAGATTGTCAGCCTGATGTAAACTCCATAAAAGAAATCAAGCAGAAGAACTGAAAGTCGTGATGAAGAATAGTGTATGGAAGACTTATGAATGAAAGCATTGTGAGATCCCAAAATAGAGGTTCTCCCATATGGAGGGAGAATACTATGATGCTTACTTGTTCCAGTAAACCAGACTTATCTCTACATGAGTCATTATATCATCCGCAACATCCATATTTGGAGTTCTACATCAGATGAAAGAAAATAATACTCTCTAAAGGAATTGAATAAAGAGCGTATGAAGAAGAAATCTCAAGACTTTGAGGCATATGAGAAAGAGACCCTTGCATGCATATAGAAGAAGATAACTTGGTGAATAACCTCTAGTGCACAGTAGTAGCGTGGTGAAGATTTCCTATAACATCAAGATGATTACTCAGTAGATCAGATCTCATGATGACATAAGAAGTGCCACATGGATATGTTCCAGTTTTCCAACATTGATATACTCTATTGTTTAGAGCTACATGAACCCTTCATAGAAAATCAGTGTTCCAGACTAAAGTACATTTGAAATAAAGCATTAAATTATCCATGATGAAGTCCAGAAAGGAGAGAGTGGTTCTTGAATACATATCTCCACAGATGAGCAGATAAGCAGACATTTTGGTAAAGTTTCTATCCAAGATGAAAGAGTTTGTGTAATCAAGATGGAGCTCGTGGAAACAACTTCCTTATTGAAAAAGGAAGAGATGTCTCCTAGGTTGGGAGGGAGCACTGAAAATATTATTGAAGACATTCATTTTCAAGATTGAAAAATAGTCCATCTTGGATAGATGCTTTCCTGTTTGGAAAGTGGATTTAGATTTCTGACGGACAACGATTTCCCATTATGGTTAACATGAGAAATGGTCCAGATTGTTGATGTATCATAGACAATGACTTCCCATTGTGGTTAAAATGGGGAGTGGTCTAGGGTAGTCTCTCTTCTTGAGGGTTACTCAAGAAGATTGGCCCACCTCGCCGGACAATTGTTGGCATGTTTTTTTAGACAGAGGTAGAGTATACGTGTTTGTCATTGATGGAAAACATCAACACGATCAATAGCGTAGAGATAATGGCAAGATCAACAGTGTAAGTGCAGAAGGAAGAAAACAATCAAAGCACGACAAAGGTTTCATTTTGGAGTATTGAGATCCTTCATCAAAGGAATCATGATATGTGAGATCGCAATGAGATCCTGCCATTGTATCATTGGAGATATCCACTGTTGATCAGGCTTGATGAATTTCATAAGTTCACGAAATATGAAGCGCCTTTTGGCACAGCCTGTGGTCACGTGAGGGGAAGAAGCTAGCGGTGTTAAGCTCCATCTCAAAGTCTCGGCGATCGTGACTTGGAGTATTGAGATCCTTCATCACAGGAATCACGATATGTGATATCGCGATGAGATTTGGACTGTCGAATCATTGGAGATCTCGATCGTTAATCAGGCTCGATGAAGTTCATAAGTTCATGAAATACGAAGCGCCTTTTGGTGCAGCCTGTGGTCACCGTCGATGGTCACGTGAGGGGAAGAAACTAGCGGTGATAAGCTCCACCTCGAAGTCTCAACGATCATGACTTGGAGTGTCAAGACCCTTCATCATAGGAATGCCAAAATGTGAAATCACGAAATTCAAATTTTGTTTAGAACTCAGTCACAACTAGTGGGCATATGAGATAAATGTGAAATCCTGTGGATTTAATCCAATGGTGCTGGTTAATTGGAAACTTGATCGAAGGGTTATTTTTTCACCTCACAGGTAATCGATTAGTTAGTATTTAGTTATCATAATTGAATCATGATTCTTGGATGGTTGGTGATTCAGTTGTTGATGCATTTTCTTGGAGATTGAAGGTGTAACTGAAGAAGTGGCATAGGAGAAAATGGGGAAATGCAATGACTATGGAAGGAAGGTAGTTCTAACCAAAATAATGAGATGAACTGTAAGAAGGGTAAAATGAAAGAATGCATTGCATGAGATAAAACTTAGAGATGAGTAACAGTCATCGAAGAGACATAAGCAAGATCATAATAGCAGAATAGAATGTAGCAGAGTAGAATTGCAGAACTGTTTTTGAACCAGAGAAGAATTGCAGAATAGGGAAGAAGGGATAAGAATTGAATCACCTGTATTGTTTGTTTGTTAATTAATTATGGATAATTAGGGAGGTAGGGTGGTGCGAGGGAGGACTGTGGTCCTGTGATATTCGAGTTGGTGCTTGAATATTGGGAGTTGTAGCTTCCATCTAGTTGTGGCTAGAAAATAGGGTGGCAGGGTGGTTCTTGGGAAAACACAGAGTTTTCTATATGCAATTTGGTGCTTGTATAAGTGGAAGTAGGTGCTTCCATCTAGTCAGTGCTGGAACACTCAGAGAGTTGGTGCTTCCTTCTAGTCGGTGCTAGAGAAACTAGAGAGTTGGTGCTCTCAACAAGTTGGATTTTGTAGAATAGAGGTAGTAGCCTCACTTTGAGTTGGTTCTCAAACATAGATGAAGTACAGAACTTAAAAGACTGCCTATCATTTCGAAGAAGAAGAGGTTTTCTCCCTTTATGGGTTTCCTCGTGAAAATTTTGTCTCTGTGTATATATTATGTGTGATTGATGCTCATTTTTTATGTTGTTCATATGATGTATAATATTGATGGTCACTTGATGAAAGATTAAAAATTATTTAATAGACTTAAATTTTTTTAAGAATAGTAACAACTGATTGACCCCACCCCCTCTCAGTTGTCTTAGTAATTTCAACAATTGGTATCAGAGCGGGTCCCTTTTATTTAAAGGTAGATCTGTAAGCTTAAACATGACAAGTCATCAAGGGACTTCAGACAGTAAGCCTCCTTTGTTTGATGGAACAAATTTTTCATTTTTGAAGGTTAGAATGAGAACATACCTAATGGCCTTAGGTGCTGATGTTTGGGATGTAGTAGAGACTGGATATACAAAGCCTGTTGTGCTGGCTTCCAAGGATGATAAGTTAGAATTTATCTTTAATGCTAAGGGAATGAATTCTATCTTGAATGGACTTGCAGAAGCTGAGTTTGTAAAGGTGATGCATCTTCAAAATACCAAAGAAATGTGGGATAAACTTATTAGTAGCTATGAAGGAAATGAGAAAGTAAAAGATGTCAAACTTTAAACATTTAGGTTGAAGTTTGAACAACTAAAGATGAATGAAGATGAAACAGTGACCAAGTATTTTTTAAGAGTTGAAGAACTTGTGAATGCCATGAAGGGTCTTGGTGAGAAGATTGAAGAATCACTTTTAGTTCAGAAGATTTTAAGATCTTTGCTTGATAAATTTAATCCAAAAGTCTCTGCAATAGAAGAACTAAATGATCTTAAAAATCTATCCATTGATCAACTCCTAGGAACTTTGACTACATATGAAATGAGAATCAACAAAGATAAATCCATTACTAGAGAAGCATCTTTTAAAGAAGACAAGAATATCGATTCAGATTTAGATGATATGGAGGCAAAATTTGTGAGAAGGTTAAAGAAAGGATCAGGAAAATATCAAGGCAAGCTTCCCTTCAAATGTTTTAACTGTGGTAAGATAGGTCATTTTTCATCTAAGTGTCCCCATCAGAAAAGGACTAGAACTCTGATGATGAAAAGAAGTACAAATTCAAGAAATATAGTAAAACGAAAAGATTGTGTGAAAACAATGACAATTCCTCAAAAGACATAGATAGTGATTCATCATGTGAAAACAAAGTGAATGATTTTATGCTTATGGCTATGGGAGATTTTGATGATGAACACACAGGAGGTGAAATGGATGATGAAGAAGTTGTGGTTGATATGGAAGGTGAATTAATCAGT
>ML791335.1:151362-176969 GCA_009831015.1 Picea engelmannii
CCAAGTATTAAAGCCTTAGAAGGATTAACCTCCATTCTAAATCAGCAAAGAAACCCAAAGTTGAAAGTTGGCTTGGGGTATGAAGAAGGATCAAGTAGTGATCATCCAAGTAATACAAAACCTATCAAGTTTGTCAAATCCTCGAACATTGACAACAATCACTCTACAAAAACAAAGAAAGAGAATAACCACCAAGAAGGAATGAAAGAAAAAGTACCAGAACCGAATCTGTAGATCAAAGAGATTATCGGCATGAAAGAAATCAACCTCCTCAAAGAAGATAGACTTTTTCAAGGTACAAAGTTTTTTTCTATGGTTATTGTTTTTTCTATTCTAACTTTGGTCACAAAGATATAAATTGTTCTTTAATATTTAGACATGAGCAATCAAGTTTTTCAAAAAGATTGAGACAACCAAACAACAAACAATCACAGACTATAAATCATGTGATGACTGGGAGAACGACACAGGTGAAGCACAACAAAAGTTATGAGCATAAAAATCGTTATGATCTATTATTCAGTGAACTAGAATGTTACAACTGCCATAATTATGGACATAAAGCTGCAGACTGTCGCTTAAGAAACTATAAGCCAGATCTGAATCCTACTGCTGAAAATTTCAAGGTTTAGAAGAAGAAAGAAGATGACTAGTGCAAATTAGTGTTATCATCCCAAAGACAAAATAATCCCTGGTATATCGATAGTGGATGTTCCAAACATATGACTCGAGACAAAAGTAAGTTTCTAACTCTAAGTGAAAGCAAATCAGGGAATGTAACTTTTGGAAATGATGCACCAGGAAAAATAAAAGGTAAAGGAATGGTAAGTTTGAGTAATGGAAAAGGGAAAGCTCAAGATGTGTTGTTTGTAGAAGGACTGAAACATAATCTGCTTAGTGTCAGTCAAGTCTGTGACCGAGGATGTGAAGTCATTTTTACCTCTAAAGATTGTAGAATAAAATCGGTAAATTCAGGATAGCTAGTTGCAAAAGGGATAAGAACATAAACCAATGTCTATGTGTTAAAAGAAGAAAAAGAAGAATGTTACTTAATAAAGTATGATGAAATTTGACTGTGGTATAGGAGACTTGGACACTTAAATTTTGATCATATAATCAAGCTAAAAAACAACGGGGCAGTAAAATATCTTCTGAAGATATCAAAGCTATACGACTCTGTTTGTAAACCTTGCCAGATAGGAAAACTTACTCGCACTTAGCTCAAATCAAAAACATTTCCTTCAATAGAAAAACCTCTCTAGTTAGTACATATGGATTTATGTGGACCATCAAGTAAAGAAGGTACAGGAAACAAAAATTATTTTATGTTGATTATTGATGACTATTCTAGACTAACATGGGTTTCCTTTTTGAAGGAAAAATCTGAAGCATTTGAAAAAGTTCTAAGTGTTTAAGGCTCTAACTGAGAATCAAACAGGAAAAAGAGTGAAGGCAGTAAGTTTTGATAGAGGAGGAGAGTTTAGCTCATGGAACTTCAAAGAGTTCTGTGATAAACATGGAATAAAAAGAGAGTACATAATTCCAAGGACTCCACAACAAAATGGAGTTGTTGAGAGGCAGAATAGATCATTACAAAAAATGGAAAGATCAATGATGAATGAAAGGAACATGCCTCAGACATATTGGGTGGAAGCAATTCATACAATTGTTCATATCCTTAACAAATCACACCTCAGACCACATAGTGACAAGACTCCTTATGAACTATGGTTTGGAAGACCTGCTTCAATTAAGCATTTTAAATTCTTTGGGAGTAAATGTTACATTAAGAATAATAATGAAAATATTGGCAAATATGATGATAGGGCTGATGAAGGTATATTCTTGGGTTATGCTACAAACAATAAAGGGTACATATGCTACAATAAGAGATTTCACAAACTAGTTGATTGTATAGACATAAAAGTTGATGAATAAATCCCAGTCAGAAATGTAAGTAGTGTTGATCCAAGAACAGAAGATATAGTTGAATACGAAGATGAACAGGTCCAAGGATAAGAAAGAGAAGAATCTGAATCAGATGAAGATATGAATACTCTGACTGACACAAATCAGTAGAAAGAATCAAAATCACCTCTCAGAATTGTTAGAAAGAATCATCCTGAAAATCAGATAATTGGAGATATAAATAAAGGAGTTCAGACAAGAAGGAAATTGATTAAATACTCAAAACAATCTCATGATGCTTTTTTATCTATGACTGAACTTAAAAATTTTAATGAAGCCAGCCAGCATGATGATTGGATTAGAGATATGAATGAAGAGCTTGATCAGATTGAGAAGAACAATACTTGGGAGCTTGTCCCTAGACCCAAAGATAAGAATGTAAAAGGTTCCAAATGGGTGTTCAAAAATAAAATGAATGAAAAAGGACAAGTTGTTAGAAATAAAGCCAGATTGGTCTGTAAAGGGTATGCACAAGTTGAAGGTCAGGACTTTGATGAAACTTTTTCACCAGTGGCAATATTGGAAGCCATTAGAATGTTCCTTTCATATTCATGCCATAAGAACTTTAAAGTGTATCAGATGGATGTTAAGTCATATTTTCTTAATGGAGATCTAGAGGAAGAAGTATATATGGAGAAACCTGAAGGATTCTCATTGAAAGATAATCCTATGTATGTTTGCAAGCTGAAGAAGGCCTTATATGGACTGAAACAAGCACCACGAGCTTGGTATTATAGACTGGACAAATTTTTACAAGACAAAGGGTTCAAGAAAGGTACTGTTGACAGTAATCTCTACATTAAGTCTGAAGGTGATAATTTACTAGTTGTTTTGGTTTATGTAGATGATATTATTTTTTGTTGTACTAATGACTCATCTATTTAGTGGTTTGCTAACTCTATGCAAACAGAGTTTGAGATGTCCATGATAGGAGAACTGTCATACTTTCTTGGTTTAAAATTAAATCAAAGTTCCGCAGGAATATTTATCTCTCAAGAAAAATATTTGAAAGAGATGTTGAAGAAATTTCAGATGGAGGATTCCTCTCATGTTAGTACACCTATCGTGGTTTGTTGCAAGCTTAGTAAAGATGATATATCACCCGATGTTGATCAAAAGACATACCGATCAATGATAGGCAGTCTTCTGTACATCACAACATCCCATCCTGATATAATGCAAGTTGTTGGAATGGTAGGTCATTATCAATCAACTCCTAAACAAAGTCACTTGGTAGTTGTCACAAGGATATTCAAATACTTGAAGGGAACAATGACTTATGGTCTATGGTATCCAAGAAATCAGAATTTTCAGTTAACTGCTTATTCAGATGCAGATTGGGAAAATTGTGTGGATGAGAGAAAGAGCATCAGTGGAGGTGCCTTCTTCCTAGGTGACTCGTTGGTAGCATGAATTAGTAAGAAGAAGGGATCTATTTCCTTATCAAATACAGAAGCAGAGTACATTTCCGTTGCTACTTGATGCACTCAGATTTTTTGGATGATTCAAACTCTTGCATATTTGAAGGTAAACTATATTGTTCCAATTACAATTCGTCGTGATAACACCAGTGCCATTAGTGTCTCCAAGAATCCTGATCTTCACTCCAAGACTAAGTATATCCCAATAAAATACCATTTTCTCAGAGAACAAGTTACAAACAGAGTCATTCAACTGAATTATATTTATTCCACAGAACAAATAGCTGATATCTTTACTAAACCGTTAGCAGCAACCCCTTTTGGATATCTTTGTCAAAAGTTGGGGGTTATAACTTCTTTCATCTAATCTGTTCACCTGATCAGGGGGAGTACTTATTGAATATCTATTGTATTTCTAAGTTTCTCATATTTGAAAAGGGGAGTATGCACTACGACAACTTAGGGGGAGTGTTGTTGGGAAAAACACCCTACGGACTAGCAAATTAAGGCCTACTTTGCATGCAGATTTGACCGAATAGAAACTACTTTTTTACCTACATCCCAAGATTTAAATCCCTTTTTCTCAGTAAATGCATGGAAAAGGACCACCTACCTTATTATCGACGTTCGATGTAGATCCTCCATTGTGCTTGACCACTTGTTCGCAATGCTCCTTCCAAAAATGACCTGCACTCAAGACAAACAAAAAATATGCATGCATGCTACTTCTATACTCAATGGTTAGAAATCAAACATAAACTAATAAAACCATAGACAATTTATAATTTGGGATGGGAAAAACATTCTTTTTATTACTTGAAGTGAATCAACTTACAAAATTTGAGACCAACCACCACTCTTTGAACCTGATCCTGGGCTCCTCTTCTTCTGTCCTTCAACTGCTTTGCGTTAAATCTCCTTTGGCATGAGGAAAGGCTAAAGGGTTGGGACAATGGAATACGTAAATGGGCAAAGTTTCTTTGCTATATTTTTTCCTCCTCCAAATGGTACCCCTACCCCTTATTTTATAGGCTAGAAGGAGCTAGGGTTTTGGATGAACCCTCGATCATGCATGGCCGGGAGTTTCAGTTAACTCACCCATAGCTTTTTGTTTCATCAGCAACTTCCCTTTTTTCATTCTTTTGTAGGTATGCGCGGGCTATTGTGAGTCAGCCAGCGTTGTACATGCATGCAGTAATAGGTTAGGGTGCGTGGGCCTTTACACAAGAGGATTTTCAAAGAGTTGTTCAACAAAGTTTTGGAAAAGAAGGGATATGAGTTGGCCTGATGCCAGGTAATCATGTGTGGTGCAATTTAGGGTTATAACAGATGCCCCCTAATGTGTGAGGTTAGAAGAGCATCTAATGGCCGAAATACATTACCAATCTTTACTGATGTGCCAAACGATTTAGCCCAAGGATCAGGAACCAGGAGGTGCCATCTGCAAAATAACAAATGTCTCACCGAGGCAGGCATACCCATGCTCGGGATAAAATAGAACCATGGATACCAATCAAATACACTGTAGATCCATGTCAAATAACTATAAAGAGTAGCCACGAATAATACACAACGAAGCTACATCTCGAAATCAGAAAGATATACATATAGAGTATCCATCTTCCTGAAGTTGATTTGGCCTGATGGATGGACTTTATAGCTCGAGAAACAACTTCAAAATCTTCCAAAACTCGGGTAGGAGCGTAATATGATTGTACGACTGCACTACCAAGAGGTCTTCGACAGCTCGTCGGTCATGGACTTGATAATCTTGGTGATCAGACTGAAGGCTTTAGTGATTTCAAACAAGGACTTGATTGGACGTTTAGGATGGTCGGGTATGCAGACAAGAGACATATTTTAGAGGGGTCAACTCAGGCTTAGTGACAAACTTCCCTTGGACAATAGCACGACAAGTGATAAGACTCAGGCAGAATATATGCTAATCATAAGTCTACGAAGCAGGAGGCAACACAAACTCTACATATGTTTGGAAGAATAACCAAACGGTGGAGGACACAACTCTATATACCGAGAAAAGCTTCCTAAGGTCGTACTACATCCCATAGTCTGATGATCAAACGAACAGATGTGATTTATCCAAGGGTGACTCATTATGCCGCCAATAAAGAAAATACTTTTCCCATCCTCTTTTTGGGGTATATTTGATTTTTTTGTTCTTTTCAATAATTTTGAAAAAGAATAAAGGAATATTACGTTACAATGGAGGAACGAGTACTGCAAACATACAATCTCAAGGCACAAGGACAAGACTGATGTTCTGGTAAAATGATACTCAGGGAAAATCCTCCGGCTGCCAAAGGTATTAAGACGCAGAAGCAAACTGTCACAAGGCTGGTGGATAAGGTTTGCAAATGCGGTTGATAGAACACACAATGGTAACTTCCTTCGATGTAAGTTTAACGAGCCGAGAGAAGGTAAGCTCGGTGGTTTTTCATATTTAGAGAGTCTGAAAAATCATAAAAGGAGACTTCGTTGGGGTACCTTTTTCGAAAATAGTCTAGTCGGTTCGAAAAAGGGGTAAACTAGCACCGATTAGATGTCAGTTCAAAACCATTTTAACGAGTGTGACAAGGATAAGATCACTCGGCCATTTTTTCACTTTTAAGGAGTCTGATAAAAGCTTAACTATGGACTCCGTCAGGAATATTTTTCTAGACCAATTTAACGAGTGTGAAAGAATAAGGTCACTCAACGATCTTTTCAATTTTAGGGAGTCTGAAAAGAGCTTAACTATGGACTCCGTGGGGGTTTATTTTTCATAAGTTTGGTCCCTCAGGCCCAAAAAAGGGATAAAATCATACCTGAGAGTACTCTTCTAAAGAACGAAAGTTCTATAGAGTATACCTTTGTTCGTATAGTTGACCGTCCAGACCGAAAAAGGGGTAAACTACCACTAGACAGACGTGACTTCAAATTTTAGTTTAATGAGTGTGAAAGGCCACAAGATCGATCAACAATCTTTTCATTTTTAGAGGGTCTGAAAAGGGCTTAAAAGGAGACCCATTTAAGGAACGTTCTTCTGGACCAATTTAACGAGTGTGAAGAAACAAGGTCACTCGGCAATATTTTCATCTTTAAGGAGTATAAAAAGGGCTTAAAGAAGACTCCATCATGGTTACTTTTCTCAGTTAATTCGAACGAGATCGAAAAGAATAAATGCAGTCTCGCTGGATGTTGCTTTCAGATCACAAAGCGAGCTTGAAAAACAACAAAGTTAGCTCGTGATAGACTCTTTGTGTGTCGATGCCTGGCATCTCCTTGGGGGAGCTGTATGCTCCGACGAAAACATTGTCTATAGAGTCAGGTGTTCTGGAGATATTGATAGGTATCGTTTAATCAATGGTTTCCATATTACCCTCAGCATAGATCTTGTGTGTAGCTAAGGGATTAGTATGACAAGACCTATCTCTAGTCATAGTCACGGTGAATTATCCTGCTTTGATTCGACTTAACTTTGGGAGGAAATATGATCTGTGATGAATATCTTGCCAAGGTTTGTCCGGACTAGTCATTTCTTCGATTACTGCTTCGTCATAAGGAAAGACTAAGTCTAACGAATCGACGTTAGTGAGAGAACCCTGAGCCCAAATAGGCTCTAGAAGCGGATCTAACTCTTTTGCGGGAGTCAGATCAGGATTAGATGAAGCTTGTTGGACTAAAGAGAATGCTACCTCAGAGGCAGACAAGGGCATGGACATGCCTGGGTGCCCTGTCTCATCCATCGTGGCTGATGGGGAAGGAAGAATCCAAGGATCCTTAAAGTAAGTCGTGCGGGACGATGAAACTTGAAAAATCTCAACCTTATGGTGATTAGATATAAATTTGATATCGTCGTGAGGAGGTGGGTAATCGAAGGTACCCATCAAGAACGGGCACAAACCAACTCTTATGTTAACGACACTTGGTTGAGTATTATCAATTATCAAGACCGTGGATGCCCCCAAAGTTGGGTCAGGTCTGGAGAAAGACAATTGATCAATGGTCACTATCTGACCCTCGTGTGGAAACAACAAGACTCGAAAAACGGTAGCAACCACAACTTGCATAGCATAAGTCCAAATCTGTCCTAACAAGAGGTTATAGTCGAGGGGAGCATCAACTACCTGTACTTTGACACAGACGGTTTTCCCTCCTAACTGCATAGGGAAAGAAGGAACGATACCATGTGGTCGGAACGAATGACCATCAAAAGCAGTGAGGAGAGTAGGTGATAGAGACAAAATGGGCTGGCCAATGGCCTTCCAGAATGCTAATGACATAATGCATGTGGAGGTGCCCTCGTTGACCATCATGTGAAAGATATTTCGAGTAAACATTTTCGTGGGATGAGCCAATACTATCTGAAATGCTACGTGGTAAGGCAGACGAGGTTTTAAGTCGGTTGTATCTAACATGATGGTGCCCGGATTACAAGTCTCAGTAGAGACCAAAGCGATTAACAAGGATTTTCTCTGAGCAGGGAAGCTTTGGAGGACCTCTAAAGAAGACATCGCACAAGGGGTTTGTGATAAATCCTCCACCACAGAGTAATTATGGGCGGCCCTTGTGTTTGGGTTGTGAGAAGATTTTTTAAATGCACACTTTGGAATGCATGTCATTGTTTCTCCCAACGTCTTCTCAATCTATAGAGGAAGAGATGGGAGATCAGCTTCTTTACCCTTCTCAGAAGCGCTTGGTGTACTATAGTCGTGCGCTCTAGTTGATATGAAAGCATCACCCCTAACCATATATAAGTTCATGGATGAGTGATTGTTTGGAGGCGGGTAGGTTTCTTGGCTGCCCCCTTCTGTGCTTGTAGAGGCTTGAGTTAGATTTTGCCCATGTTGAAAGGGATTAGTCAACACTGCTTGTTGTTGCTGTGTGACAAACTTTTGGGCCTTTGCAAGTCTAGGACAGGTAGGGTGGTCTTCCGCACACAAGTTGCATGGATACCTCACCTTCTGTTTTTCCATGTTGTCCCTGCCAGCATTATTAGTGGGTTTTTTATCCCCCTTACCCTTATTTTGTTGTTTTTTCTTCCCTTTAGGCTGCTGGGGGGCCTTTGGGTTAGTCAACTGCATGGTGTGTACTTCCGACGTTTGGGTAGGGGGAGAAACCAAAGAAATAGTTTGGTTGGCCGCTGTGTGTTGTATGGATAACTGTTGCAACTGTTTTGTCAATTGCTCAGAAGGCTTGGTTTGTTTTGAATAAACAATACCATCGGCATGTGGTCTAGCTCTCTGTCTAGTTTTATCTAGTATCGAACGTGGTGTATCTGGCAAGATGTTGTATAATAAACTAGACTGAGAATAGATGAGCTCAAACTATTGATCCCTCATGATGGCATCTTCCTCGGAGAAAACTCTGGATGTTGCAACGTCTTTGGATAACTGTGGGACCAAAGACTTAAGGAACCACTTAGGCAGGAATGCTGGTGGGACTGGTACTTTTATTAAACTCTTTCGGCGCCTCCACTCTCGGATATGATCAGAGATATGGTCCACTATTGTCTGTTCAAAATTGGTGAGCAACTCTATGCCAGTGTCGTATCTCACAGGTAACTGGAAATGGTTAAGGAAGGCCATCGCCAGTTTTCCAAAAGAAGAGTATCTTGAGCGATCGAGCTCGATGTACCATTTTGTGGCACTCCCAATAAGAGTACGTTGAAACAATCGCAACTGTATGGAGTCATCTTTCAATGAGTTAGATGAGCACCTAAGATGAAAGGTAGTCACATGATCACCTGGATCTTCATTAGGCTTGGCCTTAAGCTTTGGAATGTCCGAAGGCAACTTCGTTGGCATAGGAGGCCAATGTGGATCATGACAAATAGGATCATTTAACAACCTTGTCAAATCTGGCAAGTGTAATGTTGCCAGGAATGGTAGTTTGGGTTGTTGCTGATAACCTAGGAAAAAGGGTCCTGGAGTTTGACTGGCACCAGGTTGCCAGGAAATGTTTGGCTGCTAGCCCAGATTCTGATAGAAACCATGGCCCTGACCAGCGTAAGGATTTTTCATCTGTGGAGACATCATCGACTGATTTCCCATAAAGGACATAGAGTGTTGGGCATGCATTGTATTCAAAGGATTTTGGGAAGGATTACCCCATGCCGGTCCTGTGGGGAGAGGCATAGTAGTCTGTCCAGGGTTCCATTGACTGTGGAAAGAATTACCCCAGAACGAAATTCTGGAGGAGGGAAAGGATCCTTGTCCTGAGTTCCAAGGTCCTGCTATGTGTGCCCCCTGTGCAGGAATAGTACCTTGCACAGGAGTAGATTGTCAAAAAATGGGGTTGCCCCTAGTCGAAAAAGCGGCTAATGAGAATGTGTTGTTACCAAACCTCCCGTTCCAAGAAAACGGTGTTGAAACTATCGACAGATTGTGCAAAGGTGTTCCTTGACTCCCTACTCCAAATAAACTAGTGTGCGTAGGTTTCCCGACGGACTGCTGATGTGGACCACCAAGTGAAGGGGACGAAGGAGGGATATGACCTCCTACGTAAGGAAAAGCATTAAAAGGGACAGGAGTGCCCCCAAGGTGACCTTGTAGAGGAGCACTAGAGCTCCTTTCCCCCAGACACAAAGTCTGTAAAGTGGAGTAGGTTAGTACATGACTTGTACCTGAACTAGGCATACCGTATGAGAACGAAGGGCCTGTCACACTAGGTGTGAAGGGGTTTATGGCCACCACCATAGATGGGTTCGGTCCACTATGCGACGTAGTTGCGGCCGAGACCATGGTGGCTTGGATCGACGATGATAGGTTAGGAGATGACTCTCCTGTGGTGGGAATTGAAGAATTCCCATAAGAAGTAACATCATTTGTTTCCATTGTTGTGTGAGGAACTGTCTGGCGTTCGTGAAATTGGATTGGTACAATAAACGGTGCCAAGATATCAGTGGTTGGGGTTTCAAACGAGCCAAGAGTGGTGGTTGATTCCTTCAAGAGTTGTTCAGGCACAAAGGTTTGTAACCCGGTCGCTTCAAAAGACCCTTGTTGGTCTAGCTTCCGCCTTAATGGTGGCGGGGGTGGCTCCAGTGTAACTGATGGCAGGCCAAGAAGCCTTCGTGACCGGTGGAGCTTGGGATCCTCCACTGTGTGAGAATATCCAAGACACGCTAAGTTATTCTAAACATTCAAAAGTAACACACACTAAAAAGAAGCCCCTAAGAGATAAGACAAGAAATCACTAAACTATTTGGAAGAACAGTTACAACAACCAACACTAGAGAAACTTACCAGTGCAAGTGAAACTCAAACACGAAAGCACCCTCTGGGTATACTCTACAGAGTGTGGCCCGATGTCTATCCTAGGTACCACGGTATACCCCCACAGTCACCTGTGTATTTCCCTAAAAAGATTGGCAACTAGGTTGCCAGCACACAAACAGTCACCAGGTGGGTACAGTCGAAAGTCGGGTAGACCACAATGAGCAGGGTATCGAGCCTGAAACCTCTCAAGGGTATCAAGAGAAAATGGTCCGGAATACAACTGATGACCTTGAATGGATTCGAGACCCACAAAGCCCCGTGGTAAATTCAAACGACGAAATCCAAAAACAAGCCCTCTATATGTGTTCTCCACTACGATTGGTCCGGCTTTGGAGGGGCTATCTCCACTACCTTTCCGCACGCGACCTCGTGTTTATCCCCTGTGTTAGAGGGGGGTCCCGGATAACTTCCATGAAACTGGGCTTAGACACTCCCTATCTCAGACTCTAATGTTTGGTTTTGAATGGCCTTGAAGAGTTTCCTCTCCAACCTAATCCAAGGCCCTAGTCCTGAACTAGTTTGTGAACCCTACAAACATAAAAGTCTAGTAGATTTTAAAATTAGCATTTATTTTATGGATTTATCTTACGTTAAGGGGTATGAGGGTGAAACTGATGATGTGTAAAAGACAAAAGCAAAAAATGAATGAAAAACTGGAAACAAAAGACTTTTACGAAATGCAAAATTTCAACAACTTTTCACAAAGAAAGATTTTTAATTTTTCTAATATTTTGGACAACAAACTCAAAGGAATTTCACTCGACTACGAGCTACTTTTGATCTAAGTGTACTACAAAAAACTTACTAAATAAAATAATTTTACCTAGCTAATGATGCAGAAACACACTCTTCAACCAAAGAAGAAAATGAAAAGAGATCTTTTTTTTATTTATTTAAGTGCTAGTAAAGCAAGAAAGGGAAAATACTAACAAGCAAAAAACCAAGATTTTTTTTTTTGGCTTAAAGCATAGATCGTAAAGACTCAGATTAAAGAATCACACAAAGGAAATTGAAAAACAATGACTCTCACGCTTGTCTAAAAACCATAAAACAAAATTTTCTTTTTATTTTTCTATCAACTTTTAACTGAGAAAAAATAGGCTAAGGGTAAGATGAAGCCTAAGCTACTGACTGTTCAAACATAGATTCAAACACCCGAGAGGAATACTTGTTATCAAAGGAGGGGATGACTGCCCCACCTTGAGAAAAAGTAGCCTGTACAAGCACGCGACTGTCACTCAAACAACACGTGTGCAAACGCATGTTGAACAGAGACAGAGAGCGTGTACACGCGGGCTGACCTTGTACAGGCTGCGTGTATATCTAAATTCTAAGAAAAAATATGAAAACAGGTAGTCCAGACCAGGAAGAGGCCTCTGGTATTGATAACTAGGATCCCTTGAAGGCTTGGATACTCTTTCTAACAAAAAAAACAAATAATGCAAGGAAAAATAATACGGCAAAAAAAGCAATCTGAGATAGGACTGTTAACAACCAGACTCAGACAGGATTCCAGAAAACCACCTAAGAATGTGTGATTCTGACAGGGAAGTGGAGGACTGCCTCTAAGGTTCTCTGAACTCCTACACGCTACTGCTATCTCTACAGCTAGCGGTCACACGTGGGTTGTAAGAGGATAGGGCGCGGGTACATGCGTTCAGGCCTTCTATAGGTTGCGTGTACCTCTGTGTGTCCCGAAAAATATAGTCAAGCAAAAGTCATGGAAAGATGGTATGGAAAACCAGACTTCCTACTAGCTCAGACCTTACAGAAACAAAAAACACAGGCAAAGAAAAAACAGAAAACCTTGTCTTTAAACTACCCAAAAACTTAAATAAATCCAGGAACCCTAAAGAGTATTCTCCCCAGTACGGTCACCAATTCTGTTGTTAGGAAAAACACCCTACGGACTAGCAAATTAGGGCCTACTTTGCATGCATATTTGACCGAATAGAAACTACTTTTTTACCTACATCCCAAGATTTAAATCCCTTTTTCTTAGTAAATGCATGGAAAAGGACCACCTACCTTATTACCGACGTTCGATGTAGATCCTCCGTTGTGCTTGACCACTTGTTCGCAATGCTCCTTCCAAAGATGACCTACACTCAAGACAAACAACAACTATGCATGCATGCTACTTCTATACTCAAGGGTTAGAAATTGAACATAAACTAATCAAACCATTGACAATTTATAATTTGGGACGGGAAAATCATTCTTTTTATTACTTGAATTGAATCAACTTACAAAATATGAGACTGGCCATCGCTCCTTGAACCTGATCCCGGGCTCCTCTTCTTCTGTCCTTCAACTGCTTTGCATTAAATCTCCTTTGGCATGAGTAAAGGCTAAAGGGTTGGGACAATGGAATACGTAAATGGGCAGAGTTTCTTTGCTATATTATTTCCTCCTCCAAATGGTACCCCTACCCCTTCTTTTATAGGCTAGAAGGAGCTAGGGTTTTGGATGAACCCTCGGCCATGCATGGCCGGGAGTTTCAGTTAACTCACCCATAGCTTTTTGTTCCATAGACAACTTCCCTTTTTAAGTTCTTTTGTAGGTACACGCAGGATTTTGTGAGTCAGCCAGCATGTACACGCGTGCAGTAATGGGTTAGGGTGTGCAGGCCTTTACACAAGAGGGTTTTCAAAGAGTTGTTCAGCAAAGTTTTGGAAAAGAAGGGATATGAGTTGGCCTGATACCAGGTAAGCATGTGTGGTGCAATTTAGGGTTATAATAGGGAGTGTGTTTCTTCTTTGATATTGATGTCAAAGGGGAAGAAAATGTGGTAAGTTCAAGGATTCTACAGTGGTAGTAATTTCAAGGATGCTACAGTGGTATAGTTGCATGTTTTTCAAGGGGTTTCCATCAATGCGAAAGGGGGAGATTGTTGGCATGTTTTTTTAGACAGAGGAAGAGTATGCATGTTTATCATTGATGGAGAACATCAACACGATCAATAGCATAGAGATAATGACAATATCAACAGTGTAAGATCAGAAGGAGGAAAAAAGTCAAAGCACGAAAAAGGTTTCATTTTGGAGTATCGAGATCCTTCATCACAGGAATCACAATATGCGAGATCGCGATGAGATCTGGACTGTCGGATCATTGGAGATCTCTACCATTGATCAGGCTCGATGAAGTTCATAAGTCCACAAAATACGAAGTGCCTTTTGGCACAGCCTGTGGTCACCACCGGTGGTCACGTGAGGGGAAGAAGCTAGCGGTGCTAAGCTCCATCTTGGAGTCTCTGCGATCGCGACTTGGAGTATCGATATCCTTCATCAAAGGAATCGTGATATGCGAGATCGCGATGAGATCTAGACCATCGGATCATTGGATATCTCGACCATTGATCAGGCTCGATGAAGTTCATAAGTTCGTGAAATACGAAGTGCCTTTTGGTGCAGCCTGTGGTCACCGCTGGTGGTCACGTGAGGGGAAGAAACTAACGGTGCTAAGCTCCATCTTGGAGTCTCAACAATAGTGACTTGGAGTGTTGAGACCCTTCATCACAAGAATGCCAAAATGCGAAATCACAAAATTCAAATTATGTTTAGTGCTCGGTCATAGCTAGTGGGCATATGAGATAAATGTGAAATCCTGTGGATTTAATCCAATGGTGTTGGTTAATTGGAAACTTGATCGAAGGGTTACTATTTCACCTCACAGGTAATTGATTAGTTACAATTCAGTTAGCAGAACTGAATCATGATTCTTGGATGGTTGGCGATTTAGTTGCTTATGCGTTTTCTTGGAGATTGAAGGTGTAACTGAAGAAGTGGCATAGTAGAAAATGGGGAAATGCAATGACTATGGAAGGTGGGCAATTATAACCAAAACAATGAGATGAACTGTAAGAAGTTAAAATGAAAGAATGCAGTGCATGAGATAAAACTTAGAGATGAGTAACAGTCGTCAAAGAGACAGAAGCAAGAGAAGAATAGCATGTAGCAGAGCAGAACTGCAGAACAATTTTTTAACCAGAGAAGAATTGCAGAATAGGGAAGAAGGGGTAAGAATTGAATCACCTGTATTGTTTGTTTGTTAATTAATTATGGATAATCAAGGAGGCAGGGTGGTGCGAGGGAGGACTGTGGTCCTATGATATTCAAGTTGGTTCTTGAATATTGGGAGTTGTAGCTTCCATCTAGTTTTTTCTAGAAAACAACATGGCAGGGTGGTGCTTGGGAAAACACAGAGTTTTCTATATGCAAGTTGGTGCTTGTATAAGTGGAAGTAGGTGATTCCATCCAGTCGGTGCTGGAACACTCAGGGAGTTGGTGCTTCCTTCTAGTCGGTGCTAGAGAAACCAAAGAGGTGGTGCTCTCAACAAGTTGGAGCTTCTAAAACAGAGGTAGTAGCCTCACTTTGATTTGCTGCTCAAACATAGATGATGTACAGAACTTAAAAGACTACCTATCATTTTGAAGAAGAAGAGGTTTTCTCCCTTTATGGTTTTCCTCGTGAAAATTTTGTCTCTGTGTATATATTATGTGTGATTGATGCTCATTGTTTATGTTGTTCATATGATGTATAATATTGATGGTCACTTGATGAAATATTAAAAATGGTTTAATAGACATAAAATTGTTTAAGCACAGTAACAACTGATTCAACCCCCCCTCTCAGTTGTCTTAGTAATTTCAACAACAATGATTTATCACTGTGGTTAACATGAGGAATGGTTTGTTTTGGAGGTTGATACAGGACAGTCTTTTCCTCTTATGGTTAATAGAGGAAATGGTCCAGACAATCATTCCTTAGGGTTTATACATTCTCTCCAGGGTGCACTTTGATTAGTGTAGGAGGAATAGCCCAGGGTGGGGAATGGTCCAGGCTCAAAAATCAGGAACAAGCATTCCTTAGGGTTTATACATTCTCTCCAGGGTGCACTTTGATTGATGTAGGAATAATGGCCCAGGGTGTGGAATGGTCCAAGTTTAGAAGACATGACAGTTATTCTTCCTTGCTTGAGAAGAATAGTCCAGATATCTCATTGTTCTACTCCGAGGGAAGATATTCTTTCATATCTCACAAACGTGAGTGAAAGATTGGCCCAGATGATTCAGTTTATATCATAACATTGTTTGTATATAGATTGGTATCAGATGATTGTTATGAAGACTGTATGACAGTATATGAATACTACTGTGGTGGATATGTTCCACTGTTCGTGACTATATGTTGTTGATCAAGTACTTGTGTGTTACTTGGAATGGTAGTGTACCACTGGATTGTATTTATGTACTACTATGGATAGACACAGTTGTGTTATATTTTTGTTCTGATTGTATTGAAGACTATAAATAGTTTATTGGAGATAATCATAAGCTAGATGAATGATGAACAAAGATTTTTCCAGACGGAAAATGGTTCAAAGAATTTACTCTTCTAAGACTAGAAGAATGCCTTTTGTATCACTCTGTGGAGTGAGAATCATATCTGATTACTCAGATAGAGTATGGTTTCGAGAGATGATGTAGCTAATGACACTAATCATGATTATGGTGCTCATGATCTAGTCATGATCTAGTCTATACAACTATGTTGATGCTACCGGGTGAATGGTATGTTTTGTGCTCAAGACCATTACCTGTAATACCTCCCTAGCTAGGAGGGAATGTTGATATTATGGTTGCTTCGGGAGGTATTTACCTCCACGTGTGAACCTAATGAGAATATAAGACTCAGGGAAGCAAGAGAAACCCTAATGAGTTGGTTAATAACCCTAGAATACTTGTCAGCTCAAGAAGATAATATGTATTAGGTTATTAGCCTCCAAGAGAAGAAGTCGGCCAGAAGAATTAATATATATTGAACAGACAAGTACCCAAAAGGAGAAGTTAGCCCCAGTAAGTCTTCCAAAACCACTATAAATATAGGGTTTCGATCTCTCATTTGAAACATCTCAGCAGTTGTAGAGAGCCATTTTTGTGCAGTGCAGTTGCAGTCTTGTGCATAGGTTTGGAGGAGAGTTGTCGTTGTAGCTGCTGCATCTAGCAGTTATGCTTGGACTATCTTTTGGCTAGGGTTTGGACTATCTGATCAACTCTTTGTGATGTGTTATCCTTGGGGAAAGGTACGTTATCCTTTGTTTGGCTATCTAGCCTAGGGTTTGCTTTCAGAGTGATTCTCTGTCAAGGTTAAGGTGCTCGGAGGGTGGATTCATCCTATGGTTGGGTGACAAGGGTATTGTCAATGATAAAATGAGCACAAAATATTTCATATTGTAACACATGCAATAATGAATCAAATTTCCCATGATTTAGAGATTGTGAGCGATATCATAGGCAAGGATGAGATCTCCTTCATTAAATGAGTGAAGGTTGACATGGCAGTCAAAGGTGGCCTTCAACCATTTTTTAGCTGCCTCATTGTTTTGTAAACAATACTGACGATATTCATCTAATGAATCTAAGTTCAACAAGTGTTGCTCCATTGGAGCAGTGTCAGGTAAAATATCGATGGCGGTACATAATGTGGTAATTTCACACTTGATGGGGAGGGTGGCTTCAAAACCATGAACAAGATGGAACAGTGTAAAACCGGTGGCAGTTTTGACTATTGTGTGATAAGTCCATAATGTTGAAAACAACATATGATGCCAGCTGGTATTATGTTTTTTGAAAAATCGTTGTAACATGGTTTTGAGGACTTTGCTAACAACCTCGACCTGTCCGTTGGACT
Organism: Picea engelmannii; assembly: GCA_009831015.1. Classification (NCBI taxonomy): domain Eukaryota; kingdom Viridiplantae; phylum Streptophyta; class Pinopsida; order Pinales; family Pinaceae; genus Picea; species Picea engelmannii. Next base: position 168,725 of record ML791335.1, read on the forward strand.
GAGGGTAGTATGGGGAGGCAAAATTGTGGGAGAAGCCTAACCTTGAGGAGAGTTCGACGGATATCTCATTCTCAAAGTGTTTCCCATGATCGGAGACTAGATGTAGTGGAACTCCAAAACAGGTAATGACATGCTTGAAGAAAAACCCATTGATGTGCCAGTGGTGTTGTTGAAGGTGGGCATGGCTTTGACCCATTTGGTAAAGTAATCCACTTCTATGATAATATCCTTGTTTCCATTGCTAGATGGAGGTTTGCCAGTCATGAATTCAATGCCCCATTTGTAGAAGGGGTCGACAGTGATGACTGGATGTAGAAGAGTAGGTGGTGCTCATGCTTTGTTTGCATAAATATGGAATTTGTCTCATCGCTTGACAATGTGGATGCAGTCATGAAACAATGTGGGCCAGAAGCATCTGACTCAAATGATTTTTTGGATGGTGGACATCCCAGAGAGGTGGCCACTGTAGGCGCCACTATGGAAATCGTTCAAGAATCTATCTGATTCGTTGATGGTCAAACATCAGCGGAGTATGGTGTCGACACCACATCGATACAATATGTCACCGATGAGGATGTATCGAGGGGCCTAATGGAAAATGCATTGACGATGGTCTTGAAAGCGATTAGCCCCAAATTCTATGTCCGAAGGTAGATGAGTAGGTCTCCATACCAAGGGTCATATGATGGGATGTAGAAGAGGTGTTCATTGGGGAAATCTATATTGACGGGTGAAGTTGTAGCGTCTGAGGGAAACGTCGTGATGAGTTTGGTGAGAATGAGGGATTTCTTGCTTTTGGGAGTGGAAAACTCTAGGTCGTATTCTTGAAGGATGACGATCCATCGGGAAAATTTACCATTAATTTTTCATCGACTAAGAAAGTATTGCATGGGGTTGGAATCTTCCACAACTTTAGCAATGCGAAGCAAGATATAATGACACAGTTTCTAGACTGTCAGGAAAAATGAAAGGGCAAGTTTCTCCTCATGATTGTATTTCAGGGGTGGTCCTGAAAGATTTTTACTAATGTAGTAAATAACATTCTCGCGACCAACATCCCCTAATTGGATGAGAACTCCTGCTACTAAGATGACGCGGGCCGATAAGTAGAGGATGTAGTCGCGATCATAGTCGGGTGGAATAATCAAAGGGGCATTGGAGAGAGCCTATTTTAAATCATCAAAATCAGTTTTGGCATGTGCATCCCATCGAAATGGGATATCATGACGTAGTAAACGAAGGAAACCATGCGCGCGAGTGGCGTAATCTGGGACAAAGCATCGTAAAAAGTTGGCTTTGCCATGTAGTCTCTGCAGTTGGTGAAAATTCCTAGGTGGTGGAATTTTTGTGATAGCTTGGACCTTGAGGGGGTCCATAGTGATGCCATGTTGGGAAACAGTGAACCCAAGGAGGCATTCGACGGTTATGAAAAATACACACTTGTGGGGGTTCAAGAGGATATTATACTAATGACACCATTGAAATACAAATCATAAGTCATATAGATGTTGGGCTCATTTCTTGGATCGAGCAGTGAGGTCGTCGAAGTAAGCGAGAATAATGCAGGCGAGATCATGGAAAACATAATTCATGGCCCATTGGAACGTCACACCTGTGTTCTTGAGTCCAAAAGGCATGACACGATAAGAAAAAGTACCCCATGGGGTGGTAAATGCAGTTTTGTAATGATTTGTTGGATGGATTTGGATTTGATTGTAGCCATAGAAACCATCCATGAAGGACAGAGCCTCGTGCCCTACACAATCATTGATAATTTGGTTGATGAAAGGTGTTTGGAAGTTGTCTTTGGGACAAACGTGTTTGAGATTGCAAAAGTTAGTGCAGACGCAAAAAGTGCCTTGTTTTTTGTTAATGGGGATGGGGTTGGATACCCATGACGTATACACGATGGGGTATATGAACCTTGCAGTGCGTAGTTTTTCAATTTTGGATTTTATAGTCACTTCTTTGGATGGGTGCAATGGGCATTGCTTTTGATGTATTGGGGCAACATCTAGCCATGTGTCAATGCGGTGTTCGACGATAGAGGGATCGAGGATGGGCATATCGGTATAGGACCAGGAAAGAATATCCTGGTATTCCTAAAAGAGACATTTGTAAGATGTGAGTTCTTCAGGGGAGCATGCAATGCCAATGGTGATTTTTTCTAAGATTCCTGGTTTGATAGAAATGTCAATTTTGACACTAGGGGGAATTTTGGCCATGTTCCCTTCTTCAAAAGCGTCGGGGCTAGGGATAGGTTTGTTGAACCAATCTATATGCCTAGATGGAATAAAATCCTTGGTTTCGATTGTACATATTGAGGCTTGGCTAGGCAGGTCAAAGGATTCCTATAAGAGAAAGAGTGCTTTGTGATGGAACGCCTTCCATGGTCAATAATGGGTAGTTAGTTCCTCCAGTATATCTTTGTCGCAGTGGAAAATATGAGAGTATAGGAGATCAGGGGAAGTAACATTGGTGACTGTCACCGTGTGATTGTCTTCAGGTGGTTAAGATGTAGAGGGGGTATGAGAACTATGGTGCAATGGCGTGCTTGACATAAACCAAAAATTTGAGACATTGTGGGTTGTAGACTGTGGTTGGGGGTAAGATTTCCTAAGGGAAATGAACTAGATAATTGGGGGGATTTGGGGGAAAATCTGTTATAACCCTAATTTGCACCAGACATGCTTACCTGGCATCAGGCCATCTCAGATTCCTTCTTTTCCAAAACACTACTGATCAACTCTTCTTAAAAATACCTTTTTTAAAGGCCCACACACCCTGCTCCACTACAACCTGCATGTATCTACAGTGTCCACGATAGCTACCCGACTACAGCCCATGTGGACCTATAGAAGAATGAAAAAAGTAAAGTTGCTGACAGAAAACACAGCTTTGGGTAAGTTAACTAAACCTTTCGGCCATGCATGGCTGGTCATTCAACCAAATACCTAGCTCCTTCTAGCCTATAAAAGAAGGAGTAAGGGTCCCATTTGAAAGGAGGAAAATCGTAGTAAAGAAACTATACCCAATTGAGAACTCCCCTTGTCCCAACCTTTATCCTTCCTTATGCAAAGAGATATATAGAGAAAATCAGTTGGAGGACAGTTGAAGAGGATTTCATGACTATTTTCAAGGAGCAGTGCCGACCACATATTGTAAGTTTACTCTTGTGAAGATTAATACAAAAAGGAATACTTTTCCTGTCTCTCCATATCATGTGTTCAAGTTGAATGCTTATTTCATGATATTGTCACAACTAACCCAACAATTAGTATATGAAATGCATGTTCACATCTTTTTGTTTGTTCATGTGTGAATGCATGTCAGCTTTGGGAGGAGGCTTGCAATCAAAGAGTGAGTGAAAGAAAAGGGATCAACATCAAATGAAGGACATAAGGTAGAGTTACTGAATCTCATTTATGCCTTTGTATTGCATGGATGTGGGGTTTTGTGTTGGGAGAATAAGAAAGAGTAGAGGCCTTTGAAATGGTCATTTTATGCATGCATGATTAGAGCCCTTAAATGTTAAGTTCGTAGGAGGAATTCCCACCCACAAAAGAATTGGCGATCATACTGAGGATCTCTAGGGTTTTCTGGGAGTCCTTTTTGGGTATTTTTAAAAAAATGTTTCATTACTTGTTTTTAGAGTTTCTGCAAAAGTCTGAGCTAGCAGGGATTCTAGTCTTCCATACCAGTTTTTCCTGCTTTCTTTGCTTGTGTTCTTTTTCTTTTACGGGAGTCATAGAGGTACACGTAGCCTGCCCAAGGCCTGCATGCATGTACCCATGCCCTACCTTCACACAACCCATGTGTACATGCTAGCTGATGAAGTGTGCGTGTATGATTTCAGAAAATATCTTTTAGAGAGGCAGTCATCCTCTCCCCTGTTAGAAGTGATCATTCACATGGGTTTTCTGGAACTCATTTTAGTATTTGGTTTTTTCAGTTTGTAGCTTAGGTACCACCTCATATTGGTTTTTTTCTGTGAAATTTTCCTTGAATTATTTTTATTTTGCTGTCAAAGTAAGTTTCTGAGTCTTCAAGGGACTCTGGTTCTCAATACCAATAGTCTCTGCCAGTGTTTGACTGCTTGTTTTTTTTCATTTTTTGAAGAATTGTAGAGATACACATGGCCTGTCTAAGGCCTGCATGCGTGTACATGCACTCTGACCTTACATAGCTCACATGCACACGCTGGCTGTTGAACTGCCAACAACTTGTCTGTTGAGAAAATTTTTATTTAAGGAGAGGCATTCATCCTCTTCCTTATCAAGAGTTATACCTCTCAGGGATTTCCTTGATTTAATCTTGGTCTCTATCATAGCAGTTTTAGCCTAGGTTAGATTCCAACATAGATTGCTTTTTCATTGAAAGATTTCTTGTGTTTCCTAGCTTTTTTAACTTATTTTTAGCTTGAAATTTTAAGAAAAATGAGTTGCATTTTGAATCATACATTCATCAGTTTCTTTTAGAATCTTTTGTTATTTCTTCTTTGATTGGAAGAAAATATAAAAAAAAACTTAGTTTGCTAGATCTCTTTCTTTCTTGGCATTTTCTTTGCATTGTTATTTGAAAAATAAAAATAAATTAGCAGAGCATTATGTTTTCTTCTAAACTTAAAATAATTTCAAAAGAAAAATACGAAATATAATCCTTCTTTGCTAGTGTTCTTCTCATTTCTTTTTTCCGCAAGAGTCTTAAAAGCAATAGTTGCACTATTGTACCCTTTTGAGTAAATCAAGCTAGTAAAAATAATGCTAGTTAAAATTTACTATACTTTATGTTTGTAGGGTCCATCAACTAGATTGGGCTAGAGCCTTGATTTAGGTTGGAGACGAAACTCTTCAAGGCTATAAAACAAACATATGAGTCTGTGATAAGGAGCGTAGAAGTACAGTAACATGGAAATTATTTGGGACCCCCCTCTAACATAAGGGCTAAACATGAGGTCGCATGTGGAAAGGTAGCGGAGATAACCCCTCCAAAGTCGGACCAAGCATAGTGGGGAATGCATATAGAGGACTTGTCTTGGGATTCCGTTGATCGCATTTTCCACAGAGCTTCATGGGTCTCCAATCCGTTCAAGTTCCTCATTCATCTTCTGGAACATTTTATTTCAATACCCTTGATAGGTTTTAGGCTTGATACCTTACTCATTGCGGTCCACCCGACTGTCGACTGTACCCACCTGGTGATTGTTCATGAGTTGGCAACCTAGTTGCCTTTATTTTAGGGGCTTACAAAGGTGACCACGAGGGTATACCATAGTACCTAGGGTAGACATCAGACCACGCTTTGCAGAGTATACCCAGAGGGTGCTTCCATATTCGAGTTTCACTTGCACCAATAAGTTTCTGTAGTGTTGGTTGGTGTAACTGTTCTTCCGACTAGTTAGTCGTTCACTTGATTTTCCTTTAGGAACTTTTAGTGTGTGCTCTATTCTTCCTAGTTTTCCATAGTGAGTTAGTCATTTTTGGCTTTGGGTCTCTGACCTAGGGTGGTAGACTGCCCACTCCACTGGTTGAGACAAATTTTCAGTCTTCCTCTTAGAAACATGGAGCCGCCTCTTTATAGGCGTTGTTTTGATAACAGTGGTTATTCAGAGTTAGTGTGTGATACTTTTACGGACTTGAACAATCCCGCAAAGGGATAAACTATACATAAGATATTCATGGCTAAAGTTCATGATGATACCAACCAAGGAACCCATTCACAAGGGGATTCTTGTGATTTCACATTCTTCGAAAATGTTGGTGTCCCTTTGATGGCCACTTTGTACATTCCTAGGTTGAATGTGGGATTGTCGGTTTGGTTGGGTACCATTCCAAATGTCCCAAATTATCTTGATGCTTCACAATTAAGCACTTTATGTCATGGGCACCCTGTTGATATTTCTTCGTCAACAAAGTCTTCTCCTCCTCCTTCTCCCACCTCTGGTGAAAGTACAGTTACTAGTAACCGGAAGTCTAAACGAAATAGAAAGAGGAAGAATAGGAAGAAGAAATCACCAACCTCTACGAGTCATGTTGGATATGTTGGCAAATGTTTACCAAGTAGCGTATGCTTGTCATTGATGGCAACTACAACAGTGGAGATGGTAGGATAAGAAGGATAAAAATCCCTTGGGGATTCAGACGTGAAATCTCAGGAGGAACAACATTGAAGAAAACGTGCACAGTAAAGGCAAAGCTCAAAGTACAGGAATTTGCAGAAGAGAAGGAAGACAGAGATCCATAACCACAGGATCTCATTCAAATTTCCCGAAAGAATGAGGGTCATCAGATCAGACAGAAGTTGTACGAGGTTTACCATCGGGAAAAGCCAAGGTGAAATCCCGACATAATTAGGACCGTCTATTTGGAAGGATGTGTGGCAACGATCGGGCGCCACAGGGAGAAGCTCGATAGAGGACAGGTATCAGCCGTCAGATCCGAGTGCAGGGACCCAACCACCATTGGATCAATGAGAACCTGCAAGGTCCTTAAAGGGAGTGAAGGTTTGGCTACGGTCATGAGGATAATGGTCATATGGACCAGGAGCGTAGTCATCGGAGTTTCAAGGATCATGAGTTGGATATGTCAAAGTTCCTTGACAACGAAAACCCCAAAATCGCGATATGATCTCAACCATTAAATCAAGAATTAGATCTGGTCCATTGATTTCCTTCATCGGAGAATCGGGGATCGCGATTTCAATATGCAAAGAACACTTGACAACGAAAACCCCGAAATCGTGATATGTGATTTCACGAGTTAATCACAGCCGTTGGATAACAAGTGATCTAGACCGTCGATTCAACACACGTCAACAGACCACATCAGATAGGGACACGTGGCACATCCAGGTAATGACAGGTGTCAGGAAGATTCAACACTTCAGGCTTATGTAAGTCACGAATCAGAGTGACATGTGGTAGGATCTAACACGTGGAAAACCACATGTGATGTCAGCAGAGGCATCGACAATCACAACTTTGAAATACCAAAATCACTTGACATCAAGAACCCCGAAATCGCGATATGAGATTTCGCGATTTAATCGCAGCCGTAAATTTAGAAGTAATCTGGACCGTTGATTATCTGCATGGGGCATCGGAAATCGGGAATTTGAAATGACAAAGTCACTTGATATCAAAAGTCTCGAAATCTTGAAGGGATCGGGACTGTCCATCTGAGGGACAGGTGTCAAAGATCAAGGCGCCGTCGGCATTTTGTTCATCGGGAAATTGGGGATTCTGTTGACAAGAGTCTTATGCAAGTCAGAATCGCGATCCGTGAAACCCCGATGAGTGGGGGCTAGATGTCAGCACAGCAGCGAAGGAGGACGGTGGCGTAGTGGAGGCCAGCTGTCAGAGATAAGGATGTGGTCACGGGTAATGGTCACATGGACCAGGGCTCAGCCAGGAGGGCTGAAGCACATTGCGAATCGGGAAATCGCGACTCCCGTGGACATAAACTTTATGTCATCGAAAGTGCCGAAATAGCGATATATGAAATCCTGATTTGATCTGAACCATTGGATCAAGAAATGATCGGAGGGCTACTGAGGCACGACACAGTGAGTTTGACTGTTAGAGAGAAGACGAAGAGTCTCAACTGCCAGAGAGGCTGAGGAATCTCAGCATAACACCCAGTGATGTTGAACGCATGTGAAAAGGGCCAGAGAAGCTGAAGAGTTACAATGAGTATCAGGTAGAGCACTTGAGAGGTGGAGAACATGGGCATGGTGTGAGCATACAGAGGACATGTGCACATTGCATGCAGAAGGTGCACAGAAACTATAAGTATACAGTGTAAAGAAGAGATGAGGTTGCGTTTTTCGATTGCTGTTAGAATTGTTGTGGTCATTGTGTAGAAGGATTGAAGTGTGAGCAAGGAGGCAGAGCACAGGAGTATAAATACACAGCAGAGGAAGGTTTCATGAAAGGGACATGATGCAGAGAGTATAAATGGAGAAGAACAGAAAGTGCAAGGAGGGGGTAGAAGACACTGATGCAGACAGGGTAGAGCAGTGCAACAGAACAGCGACAAGACTGGTAAGCCATTGAATAACTTTATTACACTGTAATGAGTTTAAGTTACGGAGATTAATATTATAGGGTGGTTGGGAGGTGCTCGGGAGGACTGTTGTCCTCAGAGGTTCAAGTGGGTGCTTGAACATAGGGAGTTGTATCTTCCATCTGGTTGCAGCTAGAGAAACCAGGGTGGCAGGGTGGTGCAAGGGAGAACTCTTGTTCTCT
>ML791335.1:185244-222894 GCA_009831015.1 Picea engelmannii
CCTCATTATGAGTTGGTGCTCATATGTATGATAATGTAAATAATGTAACTATTACTTATCATATAAAGAAAAAGAGGTTTTTACCCTGTATGGGTTTCCTCAGGAAATATATGTCTCTGTGTTTCTCATATGTGTGACTGATGTTGAATATGCCATTGTTTATTCCCTTGCATTATTGTGATCATCATTTAGTGTCTCAGAAAAGAATTTAAAAGAAGCATAATTGTTTAAGCACGGTAACAACTGATTCACCGCCCCCCCTCTCAGTTGTCCAACAGGAGATAGGTCGACAACCTTTGAAAGTCACGTTGAATACCAAAATCCACCCTCTGCAAGTTATGCTGGGGGCACACACCCACCCTCTGCAAGTCATGATGGGGGAAAAAGTCCAGTCACTGCTAGTCATACTGGTAATAGGTCTGTAGCCTCTGCAAGTCATATTGTCGACCCATCACTAACCTTTGCAAGTCATGTTGGAGACATGCAACCAACCACTGCTAGTCATGCGGGGGGGATTAATTTTGTTGAGAAACCTAGGAGGATAGGACGTAAGCCTAAGTTCCCTTGTAAGCTTTGCAAGGGAGATCACCTTACTCATTTTTGCCCTGGAATTCCATAGGTACAAAGATTGTGGTCCTTACCTGCAAGCTCTTCTGATTCTGAGTCGTTTGAGGTTTTCTCTTAGCCTATTCAACCATTGGTTAAGAAAGTGGTCATGTTGATGCAGTCATCGGCTGATCCCACTCCTCTTTTGGGGGGTGAGGTGCCTTTAGACCTTGTAGTCTCTCAGCCTATTCAACCATTGGTTGAGAAAGTGGTCATGTTGATGCAGTCATCGGCTGATCCCACTCCTCGTTTGGGGGGTGAGGTGCCTTTAGACCTTGTAGTCTCTCATCCTATTCAACCATTGGTTGAGAAAGTGGTCATGTCGATGCAATCATTGGTTGTTCCCACTCCTATTTTGGGGGGTGAGGTGCCTTTAGACCATGTAGTCTCGCAACCTATTCAGCCATTGGTTCTAAAAGTGGTCATGCCGATGCAGTCATCGGATGATCCCACTCTTCTTTTGGGGAGTGACGTGTCTACTGACTATGTTTTTAGCATTTCCGGTTCAGTATTTTCAGAACAAGGGGGCATTCCACTCACTCCAAGAACACCCCCTCCAAGCCCTAGGATGGTTTCCTTTGATTGGACTGACCTTGTTGAGCCTCGTCTTCCTTCCTCCACACCCTTTCAACTAAGGGTTGAAGTTAATTCAACAAACATTTATCAATGTATTGTGGATGAAGGAGCCTCTACAAGTATTTTATCCTCCTCGGTTTGGAAAGTATTGGGTTATCCCAAGATTGTGTCTGCTTCACATGAATTGTTGGATTTTGATAGACGTCCTAGTGAATATTTGGGGGTTCTTCCTTAGTTGCCTATCCTTTTAGGTGGGAAGATTGTTTGTGTAGATGTTATAGTGGTGTAAATCCCGTTAGATTTCAATATGCTTCTTGGGCATGATTATGTATATGCTATGAACATTGTGGTATCTACGCTCTTCTGGGTGATGCACTTCCCTCACAATGGAAGCATTGTCACTATTGACTAGCTGGCATATGATAATCACCATCCTAATTCAACGTTAGTTCAAGCTACCCCTTTATATGTTCCTAGTGTTTGTGTAGACTCCACCCTGCCATGGGTTAATTATGTGGCATATTATCTTCGATGTTCAATTTCTTATGAGAAGGAACCTATGCAATCATGTTTTCCTTCTCGAGACCTGGAATCAACAATTGATCCATTGGTGTATCCAATGGGGGAATGGGAGCCCTTTCTTCCCCCTCTTGGTCCAAGTGGGCTTGAGTATCCTTCTGAATCTGATCTCATTGTTAGTAGATACTCAAGCCCTTGTGATCGTGATTCTTCATTGATAGACTCTGCCAGTCTTGGTCAGAACCTCCATCGTCATATGGAGTATGGTTAGTTTACTTCACCCTTTGTGACTGTCGACCCTCGTTTATGTGATTTCTCAGATTTTGAATTGCCTTCATACGAGGCTATCCTTGAAGCCATGACTATGGTTTCTATACAACATGAGGACTTACACTGTAGTTTGTGTTTTCTTCCCTTTTGGGGGACTTCCCAAGTTGACTATCGAAGATACTCTTGGTCTGAGACTAGCAGTGAGATCTACCTGAACCAATTTCATACATGATTCGTAGCCCCCACAGGTCTTATTTTAAGCCATTTTCAGACCCTCTAAACATGAAAATATTTCTGAGTGATCTTGTTAACCATCACACTCGCTAAACTGAAATTTGAAGTCACGTCTATCCGGCAGTAGTTTACCCCTTTTTCAGTCTGGATGGTCAACTGTACGAACAAAGGTATACTCTAGGAGCCTTGATTCTCTAGAAGAGTACCCTCAGGTATAATGTTAACCCTTTTTCAGGTCTAAGGGACTACATTTACGAAAAAGGAACCCCCATGGAGTCCATAGTTAAGCTCTTTTCAGACTCCCTAAAATTGAAAATATTGTCGAGTGAACTTATTCTTTCACACTCGTTAAAATGGTCCAGAAGAACATTACTGACGGAGTCCATAGTTAAGCTTTTTTCAGACTCCTTAAAAATGAAAAAATTTCCGAGTGATCTTGTCTTTATCACACTCGTTAAAATGGTTTTGAATAGATGTATTTTCGGTGCTAGTTTACCCCTTTTTCGAACCAACTAGACTACTTTCGAAAAAGGTACCCCATCGGAGTATCCTTTTATGTTTTTTTAGACTCTCTAAATATGAAAAACCATCGAGCTTACCTTCTCTGGGCTCGTTAAACTTACGTCGAAGGATGTTACCATTATGTGTCTTATTAATCGCATTTTCATACCCACGTCTTTGGCCTAATGCTGGCTCCATGTTGCTCTCAACTGAACCATTTGAAGCATGCCTTATATGCAATCCCTGTAGCACTTTGCCTCTGTGTCTTGAGACATTTGGCCCTTGGAGGATTTTTCCTGAGTGTCCTTTTCTTGCATATGTCCCTTTTCCCTGAGAAACCTTTTGTTATGTGTGCTTGGAACTAGTATGTTTGCGACACTTGAATCCTCCTTTGTAACGTAGCATTCTTTTATTCTTTTTCCAAAATTATTGAAAAAGACAAAAAAATAAAATATACCCCCAAAAGAGGAAGGGAAAAGTATTTAATTTTTATTTGGAAGCACAATGAGTCACCCTTGGACAAATCACATCCTTTTGCTTGTTAGTCAATCTCTATGATTTAATACAGCCTTAGGAAGTTGTTCTCGCTACATAGAGTTGTGTCCTCCTCCGTTTGGTTATTCTTCCAAACATATGGAGAGTTTGTGTTGCCTCCTACATCATGAACTTATGTCAATGCCATGTTGCTCGAGTCTCATCATTTGTTGTGCTATTGTCCAAGGGAGGTTTTTACCAAGCTTGAGTCATCCCCTCTGTAGTTTGTCTCTTGCCCTCATGCCCGGCCATCCCAAAAATCCAATCAAGTCTTTGTTCGAAATCAATGAAGCTATCAGTATGATCATAAAATATTCTCTATTCCATACCCGACGAGTCATCGAAGACCTCTGGGTAGTGAAGTCGTACACTCATATTACACTCCTACCCAAGTTTTGAAGATTTTGAAGTTGTTGCTCGATCTCTGAAGACCTCATCTCCAACCATAAGGCCTTATCAGCTTCTAGAAGATGGATACTATACATGTATACCTTTTTTATTTCGATATGTAGCTTCATTGTGTATTTCTCATGGCTACACTTTATATACTTATATTACATGGATCTACAATGTATTTGATTGGTATCCATGATTTTATTTCATCCCAAGCATGGGTATGCCTGCTTCGGTGAGACAATTGTTATTTTGCAGATGGCACCTCCTGATTTCTGGTCCCTGGGCTCACTTGTTTGGTACATTAGTGAAGATTGATAATGTATTTCGGCCATCATATTCTATTCTGACCTCACACATTAAGGGGCATCTGTTATAACCCTAATTTGCACCAGACATGATTACCTGGCATCATGCCATCTCATATTCCTTCTTTGTCAAAACACTACGAAACAACTCTTCTTAAAAATACATTTTTTAAAGGCCCACGCAACCTGCTCCACTATAGTCCGCGTGTATCTATAGTGTCCACGCTATATGACCCACTACATCCCACGTGGACCTATAGAAGCACGAAAAAAGGAAAGTTGTTGATAGAACACACAACTTTGGTTAAGTTAACTAAACTTTTCGGCCATGCATGGCCAGTCATTCGACCAAATACCTAGCTCCTTCTAGCCTATAAAAGAAGGGGTAAGGGTCCCATTTGAAAGGAGGAAAATCATAGTAAAGAAACTATACCCAATTGAGCACTCCCCTTGTCCCAACCTTTAGCCTTCCTTGTGCAAAGAGAAATATAGAGAAAAGTAGTTGGAGGACAGTTGAAGAGGATCCCAGGACTAGTTTCGAGGAGCAGTGCCGACCACATATTGTAAGTTTACTCTTGTGAAAATTAACACAAAAAGGAATACTTTTCCTGTCCTACCATATCATGTGTTCAAATTGAATGTTTATTTCATTATATTATCACAATTAACTGAGCAATTAGTATATGAAATGCATTTCACAACTTTTTGTTTGTTCATGTGTGAATGCAGGTCATCTTTGGGAGGAGGCTTGCAATCAAAGAGTGAGTGAAAGAAAAGGTATCGACATCAAACAAAGGAATTTAGGTAGAGTTAGCGAATCTCATTTACACCTTTGTATTGCATGGATGTGGGGTTTTGTGTTGGGAGAATAGGATAGAGTAGAGGCCTTTTAAATGGTCATTTTCTACATGCATGATTAGAGCCCTTAAATGCTAAGTCTGTAGGAGGGATTCCCACCCATAACAAAATCCTCAGATAGTATATTCATGAACCAAGGAAGGATGGGAAGTGACTTAGGTTCAGGGGAGGTGATTTGATTAGTATCTGGAGAAGGAATGGGGGGAATTACTTGTATCATAGGAAGTGAGGTGGTTGGTGGATTTTGAATAAGGGTCATTTGACGATGCCTGTATTCAATGATCGATGGACACTAGTATGTGAAGTGATCAAGTGAGTCACAAAGAGAGCAAGGGAACCTCATCCATTTGTTGACTGAGGTTGTGACATAATGGATGTCAGTGACATGGGTGGATAGGGGTCTTGCTGAAATATTTGGCATACTGTCGTTAGCATCTGTTGAAACTGAGGTAGAGCGGGGAAATGATGAGTGTAGTGGACATATCTTGAACAGATGGAACATGAGAATTTGGTTCTTATCCCTTTACTTATTGTAGTAGGGAACGTTGTGGTAGTACTAGGTTTGCTTGGTGAAGAGACGAGCGATGTGGTTGGTTGAGGGAGTTGGATCAAATTGCGTAACTCGGGGAGAGAGGGACATATATTTGTGGGGTGTACCTCTTTCTCGTAAAGTGTGCAATGAGGTTGAACTCAGAGGTTAAGTGGAGCGGTGGGATATTTATTCTTTCGTCTTCCCCCATCCGTCGTGGTGGTGCTAGCAGGTGGGGGTGAGGGAGGTGTGATCGGAGTTATTACTGGAATCTCCATCAAGATTCCCTCTGTTTGGGGAGGGAGGGATGGTTGAGGAACCATCGCGGGTGGGTGTAGATACCATACTGGAATGGTGAGCACCATGTTGGTAAGGGTAAGAGTTGTGGATACTTGGAAATATTGTTCTCTCGGTGGGGGGTAGAATAAGGGAATTTGAGTAATGGCTTGGGGGATTGTCTCTCAAACCGGGATTTGAACTTGGGGGAGGGTGAAATTGGGGATGAGTGGTGTCATAGGGTTCTCAGGATATTCCTGAGGTAAGGTTTCTTCCACAAGTGGGATGTCAGGGAGTGGAGAAGCCTCTGTGGGAGGAATGATATCTCCATTGTCAGTCCCATTGGAAGATATGACACACACTTGTGTTGAGGTGTGGATGAGCAGTGGTGCTCAGTGGTATGCCCCCAACAAGGATGGGTCTTTGAAAATTCTAGGGCCCATATCCATGATTGGGTATGCGTCGGAACTAGTGAGGAAAAGAGGTAGGATGTTATCGATGTTGGAGGAGTGGTTGGGCTCCTAATGTGAAACTTGGTTGATGGTGATGATTTTCCCATTGTGGGGGAACATCATCATTCAAAATATAGAAGATGACACTGCCTTCATAACATACATGTAGATACATTGAAACAATATGTTATAATCGAGCGGGGCGTCGATAACCTCAATGTCTATAAGGATAGTTTTTCCCCCGAGTTTAATGGGGACATTTTGAAAAATACCTTCAGGAAAGGATGGTCATCCATCATAAGCTCTTAAAGTGATGGAAGATGGTATTAGCTCAGGGGAGCCAAGTTTATGCTAGATAGTTTTGGACATGATACATGTGGATGCACCTTCATCAATGATACATCAATGAATTGTGATGTTTCAAATTTTGACTGGTATCTGAAAGGTTACCAAAGCGGGGAGACGAGGTTCCCCACAATCTAGATCAAATGTGATGAGTCTAGTATCAACAGGTTCAAATTCCTCCAAGGCAAAAAGAAAGGATTTCCATTGAGTGGGATAGGTTTGGAGGACCTCCAAAACTGACATGGTTGTAGGAGATTATGCCAAGTCATCGACCAAAATGTAGTTGTGTGCTTCCCTGGCTTGAGGGTTGTTGACATTCTGTTGTAATGGGATGCGAGGAATACAAATGGGGAATTCAATGTTAGGGTGTGGAATCATAAAGGGTTGTCTAACTGTAGATGTATCTACTTCTGAAATGGTGGGAGTAGCTTCAGGGGGTGCATTACATTGATGACTATGTGTTTGTAGAAGAATTTTTTCTTCACTAGTGAGGAGGATATTGCGATCCGCCAGATTCCCAGGTTTTTGATATTGTCCCATCTGTGGTGGGGCAGGATGCATCTCTTGTTGGGTATTCATCACATCTTGGTGTGGAAGAAGGTTTTGCAACACAGTCGGGGGTGGTTTTTGTAAATATTGTTGTGGGGTCTGTTGAAGGGTAGGCGACGTTGGGGGACGTGGAACGTTCATGGAATATTTCATCCATTTGAAGTCAACAATTTCGGGGAAATGGTGAGCATAATGAACATGTTTTTATTTCCCCCTCGGGGGTTCTGGTTACCCTGGTTCTAGTTTCCCCCAACAGGTTGGTTTTGGGGGTTAATTCCCCCTAGTCTTGGGTTATTATTGTTTTGGTTTTTCCTTTCTTTTTGGTATTATTCGGATGATGGGCTGGATTGGCCATATTCAGTTGTTCAAAATTTTGAAATTGCTCAATGGGAGAGGGCTGAACAAAATTAACCCTAATGTGTGGTTGTCCTTGTTGAAGAGAAATTGGCTATGGAGGACCAGGAAATGGAAAATACAGATTATTTTGTGGCAATATTCCGTAGGGTGCATAGGAAGGCGTAGCGCTTTCACTAGTGCCTAGGTTATAATTTGAGGTAGAGGGGGTACCAGAACTTGGTTGAATGGTCAAGCGCATCATGAGTGGAAGGGGGTTAGTAGGGTATGGATGTTGATAAGGGGAGGAGGGTAATAAGGGTGTTCTCCATACATCTATGGATATTGGGGTATACCATACATAGGTGGTGGTTGGATGTATGGATTGTGGTGTATTGTGGTACTAATAAATCCATTCGCTGAGTGAGACATCCCAGGTTTTTCCTAGATGAATGGTATGGGTCTCGGGGCATTAGGTAGTATTGTGTATAAGTAACATGAATGAGCATAAATGAGGTCGTGCTATTGATATTTGTTGATGGCTTCCTCTTCAGTTTGGGGGAAGGTGGAGGGCACATCTTTGGCAAGGAGAGAGACGAGTGATATGAGAAACTAATCAAGGCATTGTTCTTTCATGGTTTCTACTTTTCATAAACTACATCATCGACGCCATTCGTGAATGTGGTCAATGATATGTGTGGTTGAGGTTTGTTTAAACTCAAAGAGCAGTTCTATACCATTTTCATGATGAAATGGTAGTTGAAAGAAGGTTAAAAATGTTTTGGTCAAGGATTCAAAAGTCACATGGGACCCTGATTTTTCGTCTACATACCATTTGGTTGATGGATGTATGAGTGTGTGCTGAAATAACCTTAAATGAATGGAGTCATCCATGATGTTGTTTGAAGAGCACCATAAGTTGAAAGTCGTGATATGGTTGGAAAGATCTTCTCCCACCTTTCCTTCAAACTTGAGAATGTCTGAAAGTAGTTTGGTAAGCATAGCGGGCCATGTGGGGTCATGCAATATAGGGTCATTTGTGACTTTACTCAAATCATGTATGTTGAGGGAGGCAAACTATGGCAGGTGGAGTGGTAATGGAGGATTAGTTCCAACCATGGTGTGAGAAGGTTGTGTACATGATCCTTGATGGGGGTTTAGTGGGGTTGTACCTCTCCCTTGAGAAGAAGTTTTCCCCCCACTTAATTGTGAAAGAGAGCTAGTGGATGGTTGGCCTTGGTAATTGGAACCAAGTAAAGTGGAACCAAGTAAAGTTGATCCCAAAATAGTAGCACTCACAAGGGTGTGAGATGGTTGAGCTGGTGAGTTGGCAAGATTAGGAACCCCTCTTAATATAGGAGGGATATTTTGCAAGCGTCTGGAATGATGGGGATTCTATGGGTCCCCTATGATGTCCTACTAGCAAAGTGAATGTGTTCCAATGGTGATGATAGCAATAAATAAACAAGAGACTTGTATAATTTGGACCTTCACAATATATCTCACAATTACAAGTAATAAAAAGAGCATCATACATAAATCAATTGAAAGGAAAGAATACATGTGGGTAGGTATATTTTTTCTGCATGGGAGAACAAATAAAAATAATGCTCATGTCCTAAAAATAGTGTCCTTCCTCTCAAATAGCATTGGACCTTCCAATAGCACTCAACAGTGGAGTCTGAAGCCACCGAAAGAGGAACTAGTGAAGAATGAATGAATTAGTTATAATGAGGGGTAGAGGGTGCATATCCTGAAAGAGATGGAGATATTTCTCAATAGCCACACAAAACCCGATCAAGGTGCAATTGCAACCCACAATTTCCACGTGGGTAGATGTCCTAAATTTTGGCCACTAGGTACCTTGGTCAAAGTACAACATTTAGATTTTCGGCCTCAAAATTGGGTCATGGGTTGGATCCCTTTTAAGAGGTGGGTGACTTAAGGGGGGATGCACAAAACAAATGGACCTCAGCCTTCAACCCTTCACGGATATCTCCCTTCATTATGGTGTTAGGAACACTTGACTTGGAGGATTTTAAAGTTCCCTGTTGGCCCTTGACCAAGTTTTTGGACATCCTTGGTCAAGTTGACCTATTTTGGGACTTCGAAAGCCTATAAAAAATGGAGCACAAGATGAAGAAGAGATCATGAGATATCGACCCCTTTTTGGGTCCTTTTTAGGATTTGGGAATATGTAACGGGAATGGGATGTCGGCCCATGGGTTTACCCATGTTTAGGCCTATTTTGTATGTATAAATAGAAGGCTAGGCAAGGTAAGAAGTAGTTGAATAGTGCACAAGTGTTGTACAAGTTGGCTAAGTTCTAAAAGTGGGATATGTTTGATCAAGAAGTGTAAGGCTTCGTGCATACTGTGTGAGACTTGCAGATCCAAGTGTAAGTCATTGTAAGAGACTGTGAGGACTTTGTGCTATAACGCAAGGAAAGAGGATCTAGTGAGCTGCACAGATCTCTTGTCTTATGCAGAGTAAGGGTTTTTGGATTTGTGCATGTAGATGACCAATTGAAGCTAATAAAGAAGAAGAGTTGGTGGACGTAGCCCCAGGGTGGGGTTGAACCACGTAAATACTGTGTTATTCTACTCTGTGTGATGTTTTGATGTGTTTATGTGTTATGTTCTAAGTGCTTTGATATACATAGATAGATCTATTTATGCTTTGTCCTTATGATGAATCTGGATGCTAGATCTGAATTATGTGAACTTGCTTAGTGCTTGAATCTACTATATCTAATCTAATTCCTTTGCTAAGTTCTTATATACATTAGATCAGGGTGAATGTTTCGATGCTCTGTTTTCTCTGTGGAGTAGATATTGGTTAGATAATGATGAATTAATGGTGCTAAGTGTGTTAACACTCTGTAAATTCCCAGAGGTTGTCAGAGTAGAAGAAATTTACAAGAGGTAAATTTATCCAACCACTTCAAAACTGGAATCTAGCCCTACCAGCTTCAGAGACGGATCTCTCTGTATGATTTAGCGATGTTTTAACTTTAATATATTAGGCTAGTTAAATAAAATAAGATTGAAAAGTTTTGTTGTTGTTTTTGTTGAGTTGGCTGAAAATATTTTACGCTTCCATTGGGCTATGGGGTCTGTATTATAAATATGGAAATATAAACATAAATTAAAAGATTCTTTTCACAGGGATATATAATGCATTCATTGGATTCTTTAGCAGTAAAATGATGAATAACATAAAATATGAGAATATTAATTAAAGTAAAGAAGCATTTAAGAATTTCTTCATTGTAATATCAGAATGATAAACATTAAGATCTTTCAAAGCTGGAAACAGGGTATACAAAGATAAATCTTGCAACATGCGCTACTTTAAAATATTAGATTAGAAAACAATATGACAACTAAGAGAGAAAAACATTTAACATAGAAAAGAATAACATCACCAATGAACAACATGCGAGAATCATGTGAAACATCCCTTTGTATTACTGGAAGATATCTTTGAAAAAAATTACAATCTTTTTAGCTTACATGACATAAAGATCAACCCTTGGTACTTCAAAGTTTGAAGTATTTATATCCAAAAATTACATATGATCCTGTCATTAAAGACCAGGACGTGGAAATCTAAATTTAGCTAACTAACTCAACAAAATACAAAAAATTAGGAATTGTTTGATGATGTGTTGAAATCTTCATGCTGATTCCGGGGTAAACCGTTGGTGAGTCCTCTGCATGACCTCATCTGATTGAATAACTAATTGGGTTTGGACACCTCATCTCCTACTTGATCAGGTTGCATAACTCTTCCCATTGAAGGTTACTAGGAACGTTGACCTTGAGCAATCTTCGGTATACTTCATCCATCTCTGTATACTTGGCTTGATGATGAAAATGTATGGGATCTCATGCTATATGATAATATCTGATTGGAAAGACTCTAAGAATGCTCTGCTTGTGATACTACCATGTATTCCTGAGAATTTAGAACTATCCTTAGCCACGATGGCTAATTTTTTTTTTATAATCAGACAGTGTCATTAACTTGTCATTTATGACCCTTAAACCCGGGAGGCCTTTCTTCTGCAGAGCTTCAATTTTTCCTAAACATCTTTTCACTCCTATGTCCATAGTATGGAATTTTTCCTCCATCTCTATCATCAATCCTCTTTTGGTCAGGACCCCCTTGACCTCAAGGATGGTTTCTATCCTATCTTCAATTTTCAAATCCTCTAACACTTCTCTCATTTTTGAATTAAGGAATTTAATGATCTCAGTGGCTTCTACGGGCATCTCTCCCAACTCTCCTCTTATTTTCTCAATCTCCTGCTTGCTTCTTTGCACCAGTTCATTATGCTCGAACATGATTTTTATCATAGGCCATATTTCATTAATAGATTTGGTGATGTCCATCTAGAAATTTTCCTTGACCTCAGTGAGTGTTTTGCCTGCCACTGTCTACTTTTGAAGCTGTTGTAATTCCTTTCTGAGCTTGTATGATATTTGTTTCTCCTTGGAGTAGTTGGTTTGATAAGAATACTTGAGTTCTTGAAGGTTCTCAACCTCCTTTCTAAGTTTTCTAATCTCTGTCTCTTGCAAATTCATCTCTTCCATGGATTTTTCCAGTTCTAATGTCTTCTCCAGGGATGTCAGTGGAGTTGCTGAGGGAATTTCTGTTGAGGATGTTGTTCTTACTCCTGTTAGTGGAATTGATCTTAATGGAATGACTTCCATAGGCTTTGATTGTTCCTTATCTTTCAATAAATTTTCCAGTTTTGCCTCCATCTCTTTTAACTGTTCATTTTGCTCCATAATCAACCTGAGCATCTCATCCTTTTCCCCTTCTGTCTCAGCTATCTCCTTTTCCTGTGCATCTTCTGTTGGTGGAAGTTTCAATTGTTTCCTCAAAGAGGATATATCGATATTTTTCTTTTTAAGCATTTCCTCAACTTCTTTCACATTTGAGGGGTCATACCCGATCTTGAGGACCAATTCTTCCAACGTCTTAATTATGTTGTCCTTTGCAAAGGATGATATCTTTTATAATTTCAGCTGTGTCTGGATGTTACTCAGAAATGCCTGTAATTTGGTGGTCGCAGTAGAAGCATTTGCCAACGTGGAGAAAATCATTTCCCCAGTTTTCCTGTGCAGATCCATTTGATCAGCAGGATGCACATCCCTTGTATGAAACTCGAATGTTGCCCTTTTGTAATCAGTGATTTCTTTCAAGTATGGCACCTGTGCCTACAAAAATTCCATGTGCATTCTACCCTTCTATGTGTCGAATGCAGACAACAGTCTGTGCTGAGTTGTTGATGTCTGTTTCCAAAATTGAGCATATGTACTGCTGGTCAGTGTCTGATTTTTCTTTTTGATCAGATCATATTTCTCAAAAATACTCAATTTTGGTCCTCCTTTGCTCGGTTGGTTGACTGGTGGAGTATTTGTGGGATTCTTAGGAAAAAATGTAGAAATGATCTGCTTGCTGCTTGAGATGAGGAGTGACCAGTCATCCTTCATAGTTGCAGTGGATTTGATTTCTTTTTCACCAGCCATGTCAGGTGTGAGACTAGTTTTTGGCCTCTTGGTATGTAATTAGAAATCCTCGGCCGAGACTTCAGTGATAGGAGGTGAAGAATATTTCTTGGGCCTTTTCCCCTTGGGAACCTGTGGTGTAGTCATCTGTTAGATGATAACCAAAGGGTCCTGCTATTCTATTTCGACCAAATTGTTCGGTTCCCATTCTGTTTGATTCGTGAACTTATCTATCTCGGGCTTGGATGCATGAAAATATGGGGTGTTTTTATTCTTAATCCTCATCTCAGAAATTTTCTCACATGGATCATAGTGCCATATGAAGCTAACAAAAAACTTCATCTCTTTTAACAGTCTATCTGCTTCCTCCCTAGCGCCTTGGCTATTGCAGATGAATGATCCTATTTTCCCTTTAATTCTAATTTGTTGTTTCTTTTTAAGAGACACAAAATGTATGTCATCTGAGTTAATCATTTGTCTTAGGTATTCCAAGGAAAATATCCTCATGGGTAAATACTTGGGAAATTTATATGGAGCCAACTCGCATCCATATACTCTGATCTCTATGTGATCTTGGTAAAGGTACCAGTCTCCAGTTTTTGTAAGGCTTGAGAGGTGTAAAATCCTCTGAATCTCCTCATTTATTCTCGGTTCAGCTCTGCCACTGAGCATGCTCACCACTGGGTGGTAGAACTGCTCGATAAACTGTTTGAAGCTGAATTCTGAAGAATTTTGTCAGAGTAGCGAAGTCCAAGATGTTATCACCTATGGATTCTCGTCCTGGTCCATCTTCTGCATTGAAAAGGAGAATTTGTCTGCCTGAAAGAAAGTGAACATGTAGGCCAATATTGAGGAATACTGGAACATCCCTTTGTGGCGAAATTCGAAAACTATTCATGAATATTGTTCACCAGGAAAGTGTTGTAATCGAACTACGTGGTGGGTTTTTCTTCTATGGAGAGGATGGACAGAAAACCCAATATGGGTTCATCTACCCATTGGTTGGAAAAGTAACCCAGTAGAGCACAGAGTGATGAAATGATTTGGTTTCCCTTTACTGAGAACAGGGAGGAAGGGTAGGTGGATTTATCTTGGGGAGCTGAGCAGCCTGGGGAAGGAAAAGATAGAAAATCTGGGCTCTTTAGGGAAATGATAGTTTCTGGTATAACTTTTTGATGACCTCGAGATTGAAAGGGGAGATGGATTCGGTTCTTGGGATCTGCATCATCTGGTCTATGGCCTCTGGTGTGATGAAAAATAAAGTTTCTCCAGAGGAAGACACTACATCTCTCTAGTCAGGGAGATAATGAGCCTGGCACTTGAGGGAGAACTTAGGGAAATGATGGACTTGGGGGAAATGATACAGAGGAAGGTTGGACTCCCAAAGCTCAATTTCATCGCTCTGATCTAAGAAAACCTCTTTAAGCCATGATTGCAAATCCACGAAGTCAAATTTGCATCTGGTGTCTGCAATTCAATGATCTTTGTCGGCTAGGGGGATCATGTCGAGATCGACAGGAGGCAGAAGGAAATGATTTTCCTTAGCTTATGTCCTCTTTGATTTTGGTGCCATCACTATGAAAATACCTGCAAGTCAAACAATCATTAGTGGGTATGACGGTGGCTTTGGACGATTGACTGAAACATAGAGAAAATAGGGAAACTGTGCTCTGGTGTGACATGAAAGATATTCTCTGGTGAGACGACACAATAAGCAATGGAAGAATGAATGGAAACGGTAGTTTTGAGCAAATAGATACCCGTTGGGTGCAAGGGATAGGTCAGAAAGCTAATAGATAAGTTAACCAGTAATAAATTGCCAAAGGGTCTTTTGGAGCGTGAGATGGTAGGCAACAATGAATGTCGAATACGACTGGATGATGTGGTGGGGGTTGATTGAGGAGTAACTATGATGAAGGGACTTGTAATGGGTGAACAGGGGGAATGTACTGACAGAGTAATGAGACGTGACCTCTAGGGGAAACAAGTGGAGAATGATGTCATGGGGTGACGGGGGTAAGTCAGAAAATGGTAAGAGATGGAAGTCTGGACCAATGGATCTCTACCATGTAGAGAAAAGGGGACCGCCAGAGAAATCACTCCATTCTGGACCGCCCCCCCCCCCCATCGTTAACAACAGATTGGTCAAGGGGGTCCGAAAAACACTGTCATCTTTCCATCAGTGCGCCCACCACTGGATCTGAGCGCGATGTTTAATCAACATTCCGGACCCCCCCCCCCACCATTTAAATCAGAACGGTCGGGGGGGGTCCGAAATTCAATCTCAACCATAGATCTATGCACTAACCTCTCAGTCATTCAGATGTGTGCCTTCTTTTTACCTGATTCCAGACCCCCCCCCCGCCATTAAACGTAGAACGGTCAAGGGGGTCTGGAAAAGCTTGTGAACCGTAGATCTCAGTGCCAAGCTCTCAACCATTCATTTATGCATTGTCTTTACTCTATGAGTGCAAAGTCATATTTGCTCCAAAACTTAGGATAAGTGCATTATGTGGATTTGCCCAAGCCTTCTCTATTTTTATCCCCATGGGGGTTAAACATCAAATCTTTAAAACATCAAAGATGGTTCAATATCGATCATCATGCCTGTTTTATTGAAATAAGGAAAACTACCCTATGCTCTAACCTAATTACCTATGACATTTAGCCCAGATTAAACTGTTGGACTAAGGAATTACTCTATCCTGGGGTTATTTGACCAAGATTAGGCAGTTTGGTGAAATTTATTCACTAGCTAACCTAATTTGCTTGGCTAAGATTAAACAGTTTAGCCAAGCTTATTCCCTACTCCTATCAACATCAATTTAAAAGGACTTGGCCACGATTGAATTGTATGAACCAAGTCATTGTTATTGCATGGGGCTTTATCCAAATTCTTTTATTCCCTCTTTTATTCTTTTTCTTTCTTTTCTTTTATTTTTATTTTTCTTTTTCTTTCTTTTCTTTTCTTTTCTTTTTCTCAAATCATTTGACAACCAAAACAATAAATGGGTAAAATTGTTAGTCACCAGTTGATCCTATAAATTATAGGGTTATAACAAAGTGATCTATTAAGTGTTATAATCATAGATCTGTGTCCCAGATAAGGTTGTAGGCACCTAAGTCATGCAACCATCCCAGCCTCTACCTCAGGTGAGACTTCATCTCCTTCACAGGTGTTTCCGAAAGGGCCGGTCGTTAGGGTTTTGTTGGTGCGATGTTGTAGCATTGAACCCTGGGTCTTCCCTTGTGCCAACAAATGGTTCTATTACCAAGACCTGAAACTCTGATTGTTGGGAACTCAGGAAGAAGAATCTTTGTGTAAATATCTGATCTCAAATTGTGCAAGCTCTGTGCTAAGGAAAAGAAGTCTAATATGAAGAAAGGAGGTAAGATCCGGAAGCTTTGTGCCCTAAAAAAGGTAAAAGTGAGAATTCTTGATTAAAAGAAGTAAGATATGAAAGCTTTGTGCTATGATAAAGGTAAGAATAGTGAAAAAGTTCTAGATCTGAAAGCTTTGTGCTTTGTACAAGTAAGATTAGTGGGAATTTTTGTTTCAAAAGTATGAATCTAGGTATGTTTGATAGATTATATCCTAGCTTGAAAACTAGGGTATTAATACATGAAAGAAGATTTGATATGAATAGATATGATAAGAATAGTGAAAAATATGTTATAGCTATGCATAGAAGGAATCTTTGTACTAATAAGTGTATGCATGATCCTAGAAAGAAATGTTTGTTGGTTAGTGTTGGGGATAAATATATGCACTATTAATTCCCACATTTAATTATCAACCGAGGCTCATAAGCTTCGAGGTGCAAATGCAGGAAACACATGATTAGAGCCTAGTCTAGCCTAATCTAAAGCTGACAAAACAATCTTCAAACCCACACTGCAATGAATTAACACTAAGGATTCATCCCTGGGACGTAGGAATAACTTAGTGCTAAGGCTTAGATCATAGTCTTTCATGCACTCAGGGTGATGTTTGTGTGATTAATCGTGAGTAGCTTACCTAAGTTTTTCTGTCCTTCAATGATTATTTCCTATAGCGGATCCACACTTAAATGAAATAAAAGAAACAAGCAAACATAAATGAAATTCACGATAGAAACTAACACCTTAGGAAGAATTCCAATGAGGGAAGGCCATATCTCATGAGTTAGACCTCTAATCTGTTTGTTGGTGTTTGAAGCTACAAACTTGCAATAAGAATCCAAGCAAAATGAAATGCTAAAACAAAACTATGTGATCAACAATTTATTGTAATGATCTATCCTAAAATGGGAGGATTAAATTCTATCCTACAAAACGATAACAAAATAATTCATCAATAACAAAAACAAGAGAGGAAATTAGTGCGAAAATAAGTGTAGACTAGGACAAAGCAATGCAAAAACAAAATTGACTAAGAAATATTAAGAAAATGTAAAATCACACATCCTAAACTCAGAACCACTCATCAAATGAATATATCCATAAAGTAAAGCAAAGAGAAAGGGATGGAAAGGAAAATAACGAATATGAGAAAATGAAGTGGTTTTCTGTGCAATTGAGATATGAAGGAAACATTTAAACTCAATAACTAATATACAGAAAATGAGGAAGACATGGAAGAGAATTGCTCTTGTAATTAATTGATTGTAATGTATAATCAAATTGACAACTAAGGACTGAATCATGTGAGGAAAGATGAGGTGGATATAGAAGAGAAAGGTGATATATATAGAAAATGGAACAACTCTGTTTTATACTATTTGGGACAGCATAGAATAGGTGAATGGGTATGTGAATTGAATAGTAGGTTTTGATGTGTGAGTAGGATGGAAAATCAATGGTGGAAAATTATATATGCAAAGGGAGGTTTGACTGATTAAATAGATGAGAGTGAAGCATGGAAGCAAGGGAACATTTTCCACAATTAATTAAGCATAGAAATAGAGCATTGAAAGGATATGCAAAAATATAAGCACACATAAGTAATGGAAGGAGTAAAGACTAGACTCGAAGCTTTAAGAAGTGTAATAATGTACTCAATTGAGAAATGTGATCTGAGTGTAAATTCATCCATCTAATGCAACAACATAAAATTAACAAAATTTTAACACAAATGATAACAAAACTGAGATTGACTTGTAATGAAATAAACACACAATGCAATGTTAATCTACAAAGCAAATATAATATAGCAACACTTACCCACATGGAGGGGCCCTTCCTAGGAGGTGAGTTCTGCTTGAATACAATCAAATCACTCAAATTCTTGGAACCATGCACAGGAACAACATCTCTTTCATTTCATCAAACTCAGAAAATTACAAGTCTCTTACAATCTTGGCATTGTCGTGATGACACCCTAAGATCCATTACAAAAGAATTCACATAATGATAATTGGATTTATCATATCCCTATGAGGCTTATTTATACATGAAAAATCATTGAGAAGTGGATGGGACCGAATCCCAATGCTCAGATTTCAAATTTTCAATTTTAGATAAAATCCTCAAAAATCTAGGTTTTATTGCAATTTGGGAAGATTCGAGTTAGTCCCCCACCCATATCTTCCAAACCAATTTTAATTTTGAAAAATGTCCACAAATTACTCAATTTACCATATTCTAGACAAAACCCATTTCATAGAATGTCTAGATTTGATGCCATCTGCACAGAAATCGAGGCACAAGTTGGCAGTTTGAGTTTTTCAATAATTTTAGTAGAATCATTCCCCCTGAGATGGAGGTCCACACATGTGAGATGGCTTTGGAAAAAACCCATGTATCCGATTTTCCTCTAGAAGATTTCCAAAATTTTGAATTATTTCTAGTACCGGATTAGCACAGTTGGTACCGAATTAGAAAAATTAGTACTAGAATCTTGTAGCTAGGGGTTTAGTACCAGATGAACACAGTCATGACTATGGGTACCAAACCGATGTGATGGTAGTACTGGATGGAGCTAGAACTAGAATAGACACAATATGGTACCAGAAGAGACAGCGAGATGGTACCGAATGAACGCAAAGGTAGTATCGGATCACTGTGGAGTATTGGATGACATGGAATATGGGTACCAGATGACTTTCCAGGCACCGGTTGGCTGTAGAACCTTCTGGTACCGGATGACTTGGAGTATCAAATGGCCTGCAATGCGGGCACCGAAACAAGAACAATACAGGTACCGAAACATGGACAATGCATATTACGGAACTTGAACAGTACAGAACATGTTGCTTGGACATAGAAACATAGGATTAAACCATCATTGACAAAAATATTGTATAATCATCCTTTTAATCACTAAAAATATGGAAAACTATGTATTAACCACATAGGATGAATACCAAGAGATAATGGAGGTTTATGGTGTAATTAGCGATATATTATTGATGAAATGTGGGGAGAAGGTTTAATGATGAGTGTATTTGTATGGTGGAAAGTATGACAAAATTGGAGCTCAACATACCCCCAAACCCAAGGATTTGCATGTCCTCATGCAAACAAGGTGAAAAACGTATGATACTTTTCTTATAGATTTATGTGACATTGTTTCTTTTGTGTAAGTGGTGGTTCTTATGAAATGACACTTTTGAAACTGCCATTGGTTGATTTCAAGTAGAGAAACAAAATTATCATAAAAATGGAGGACAAGCAATGGATGAGGTATCAGAGTGATGGTGAATGGTGTGCATATGGATAATGGTTTATAAAATGTTGGTGATGGTGGCCGTATGAAATTGGACATTAATTTTAAGACCAATATTTACTTTGTGGTTCTTTGCTTGGATAGGCAACAATGACTTCATCCTCTTTGAGATGGATTAAGAATGCTTTATGATGCATGAAGAGATGACACTATAGATGTTGCTTTGTATTTGTATACCACATATTTCCTTTTCATTACTTGGTCTTATCACCAGAGTATATTATTCATTATGACAAGTGGAGTGAAGATCGAGGGTTTACTGAGTAGTTGTGATAATGCATAATGGAGTGTAGAGTGGGTAATAGTGGTTATGCATCATGTTTTCCAAGTTTTTAGTAAATTAAAAAGATTTGTACCAGTTTTACCTCAAGTTATCCTTGCTTTGAATTCTAATGCATGTTGAAGTGGAAACTATGTAGAACAAGACGAAATGTCTACAAAACAATGATGTAGACTGCTGAAATTTGAAGATGAAGTGGAGCAAGGATGTGAACCGATGGATATCTAGGAGAGAGAGTTGATGAATGTTGATCTACTGATATTCCTTATGTCTCTCTCTCCCCCAAACCCGTTGGTTTGCATCTCCTCATGCAAACTCTCATTAGCACATAGAATTTTTGCAAGTTGAACGTGGACTATGTGGAACTGGTGCATGTTGACTGAAGGAGAGAAATGAAGTATGCCAGAGCTGATAGCTTCCGAAAATATCCTACAAAAATTACCCTCGAAAAAAGATTTTTCTATACTGTTGGTACAAAACCTACTGGTTTCTGTACCAGTAGTACCAGAACAAAAAAATATAAGAGAACTAAATCAATACTATTATTATGAGAGAAGAAATATACATTTATGCCATGCCTAAAGAAACAACCAAAAATTAAAGGTTATTCATGCTTGTAAATTTGGAAATGAAATTTATTTTAAAATATTACAAGCATAAAGGAAATTTCTAAATTACTTATTACATACAATTTCATCAATCATTAACATTTGTATGCTAAAGAAACCATGTGAATTATGATGGGGGATTTTTCCTCTCATCCTTGAACATGAAAACATGAGGAGATAAGTGGTCTTTGATAAATGAGAAACCGATAGGAAACCAGTCATCCCTATTTAATTTCTCAAAGAATCCATGTCATTCAAGTGATATAGATAAAGTTTGCATTTAAGTTTATTAGAATCCTACACTTATGGGTCCCACCTCTAGGACAATGACATCCAAGGTATGACTGACAGGGTCTTAAGACCATCTTACAAAAATTATCAAATGGCAATTAGATGAGGTTCATTATCCTTTTGTTCAACTATGCATGCTTCTTCTTAATGATTTACACAAGTATATTGTTCATATGGACAAATATAGATTAGGCATAATGAAAGACATCAAAATCAAAACCCATTTCCAACAAGCCTGTTCAATACTTTGATGGGGTAGTTTTGAAATCTAATAAATATCCTTCCCAAGAAGAATGCCCCATTGCCCACAAGCCTGTTCAGTACCCTGATGGGTTTTCCTAGTTATACCACAGGCTGGTACCCACTGTCAGCAGACCTATTCAATATCTTGACGAGTTAGCCTCTTACAACCATTTTCCATCAAAGGCTCTTGTCCCAATATTTACCCTTAAGATAAAATTTATAGATTGTTTTTGCATGGGTGAATGGGGGAGCATCTTTGAAAACCTTTTTACAGGATGGGATGGTATTGAGTTGGAAGATATTTTATAGATTGCCCATAAAGGATTGTTCGTATGAAAAATAGACTTATGTATCGAGATTATTCGAAAGACATATCATGGTCAAAATTACTTAATGTGTGGTGGATGAGGCCATGAGAGAATGACCTAAAGGTTTCTCTAGTCCCCAAGTTCATATTCTCCATATAAGATTGTGTTCCCTCACAAGTAGAAGTTTCATTCACTCTCCTGCTACTATATTTTGATAAGAATGCTTGAATAACAAGTTCTGATATGAAACTAGGATGTACAAGTTACCTATGGGAATCATTATTCAGACCTTAAATATTTTGCAAATCCCCATAATATTTTAAATATTAGGCTGATGAACAACTGTTATTATTAATAGTCAGAAATCTGTATGTAGTAAGAAGAAGAAATATCTTAATTTGTTTTGGTTTTTTATGTTAGATCACCAATATTATCTTCATCTCATTTCATTTATTTGAAAAGAAACATGAAAAGATGTTGCATTTATTTAGAACTAGGTTAACTAACATGAAACTTTTACTCTATCCTATCTAAGAACAAGAAATTAAATTTCATGTGTAAGAATATTTCCAATGTAACCATGTGCGTAACAGGTGTAGAAATACATTCATACTCAGGTTTGAAAGATAAGCTTTAATGTATACCAGAATACGAAGAACCAACTTCTTTGATGATGATGTGGAGAGTTGTTGAAGAAGAGAGTGGTGCTTCAATATTTTTGTTGTCTAGAACCAATGTTCAATGTAATCTTTATGTTCCTGGTTCACTTCCTCATTTCTACCACTATGCATGTCTCCCTCTATCATTCCATGCATACCATCTTCTTTTGGATGGTTTGTCTCTTGGATGCATATTGGATCTGGCGGTATGCATGTCAAGAACTCCTTGATCTCAGGTTCTAGCAGTTTTTCTCCATTGAATGATTCTTCAGTCTCCTCTATAGGTTGGAAAGGGTGATCAAAGGAGGCTTCTAGATCTTCTTGTGGATGTAGCTTATGGAAATCTTGTTTTTCTATCACTTTTGGAGAGGCGAATAGGTTCTTGACTGCTGTCAATATTTTTTCTTTTTGCAAGGTAGAGATTGAGATCCCAGCTACTGCTAGGATGGAGAGAGTTCTTCCAAACTCTTGATCATATTTGAGTCCTTGTTGTTGTTTTATGGGTCCTATTTCACACATGGATAGTGTAGAGGGGTGGTTCTTACATTGCCCACATTATTATTTTTTAATTCCTAAGGAAATAAAACGAAGCAAACTAAAATAAAATGTAAGAAAACCAATTATATACTTGAAGTGCCACCGTGCTATTAGGATCCTGTTGTCACCAAGTTATCTATTCACACAAGTTAGCTTCTCTTCTCATATATATAAAAAATGGCTAATGCTAATAAAACACAAATTCTAACTTCTAAAAGGAAGAGGACAACCTAATTTTGGAGTAACCCCACTAAAGTGGATGCGCGGGATCTTCCCTCACATGTTACCATCTTCTTTCCCCCCTTAGGTCGTCCCTAAAATCACATCACACTTGCATGAAAATAAACACGCTTGCATGAAAAGAAACACACTTGCATGAAAGGAATAATCAAGGCTTTGGAGAAATAAAAGCAACCTACCTATGCTCTAATCCCTTTAGCACCTCCTCGGCAATGGTGCCAAAATGTTGGGGCTAAATATATGCACTATTAATTTACACATTTAATTATCAACTGAGGCTCATAATCTTCAAGGTGCAAGCGCAGGAAACGCATGATCAGAGCCTAGTCTAGCCTAATCTAAAGCCGACAAAACAATCTTCAAACCCACACTGCAGAAAATTAACACTAAGGATTCATCACTGGGACGTAGGAATAACTTAGTGCTATAAAGGCTTAGATCACAGTATTTCATGCACTCAGGGTGATGTTCGTGTGATTAATCGTGAGTAGCTTACCTAAGTTTTTCTATCCTTCAATGATTATTTCCAATAGCGGATCCACACTTAAATGCAATAAAAAAAACAAGCAAACATAAATGAATATCACGATAGAAACTAACACCTTAGGAATAATTCCAATGAGGGAAGGCCATATCTCACAAGTTAGACCTCTAATCTGTCCATTGGTGTTTGAAGCTACAAACTTGCAATATGAAGGCAAGCAAAATGAAATGCTAAAACAAAACTATGCGATCAACAATTTATTGTAAAGATCTATCCTAAAATGGGAGGATTAAATTCTATCCTACAAAATGATAACAAAATAATTCATCAATAACAAAAACAAGAGAGGAAATTAGTGTGAAAATAAGTGTAGACTAGTACAAAGTAATGCAAAAACAAAATTGACTAAGAACAGAAATAATTCTTAAAGCATCCAAACTTAAACTATAGAAATATTAAGAAAATGTAAAATCACACATCCTAAACTCAGAACCACTCATCAAATGAATATATCCATAAAGTAAAGCAAAGAGAAAGGGATGGAAAGGAAAAGAATGAATATGAGAAAAGGAAGTGGTTTTCTGTGTAATTGAGATATGAAGGCAACATTTAAACTCAATAACTAATACATAGAAAATGAGGAAGAGATGGCAACGATCTACTCTTGTAATTAATTGATTGTAATGTATAATCAAATTGACAACTAAGGAGCGAATCGTGTGAGGAAATATGAGGTTAATATAGAAGAGAAAGGTGATATATATAGAAAATGGAACAACTTTGTTTTATACTATTTGGGACAGCATAGAATAGGTGAATGGATATGTGAATTGAATAGTAGGTTTTGATGTGTGAGTAGGATGGAAAATAAATGGTGGAAAATGATAGATGCAAAGGGAGGTTTTAATGATTAAATAGATGAGAGTGAAGCATGGAAGCAAGGGAATATTGTCCATAATTAATTAAGCACAGAAACAGAGCATTGAAAGGATATGCAAAAATATAAGCACACATAACTAATGGAAGGAGTAAAGACTAGACTCAAAGTTTTAAGAAGTGTAATAATGTACTCAATTGAGAAATGTGATCTGAGTGTAAATTCATCCATCTAATGCAACAACATAAAATTAAAAAAACTTTAACTCAAATGATAACAAAACTAAGACTGACTTGTAATGAAATAAACACACAATGCAATGTTAATCTGTGAAGCAAATATAATATAGCAACACTTAACCATGCTAAGGGGCCCTTCCCAGAAGGTGAGTGTTGATTGAAGACAATCAAATCACTCAAATTCTTGGAACCATGCACAGGAACAACATCTCTTTCATTTCATCAAACTCGGAAAATTACAAGTCTCTTACAATCTTGGCATTGTCATGATGACACCCTAAGATCCATTACAAAAGAACTCCTGTAAGGATAATTGGATTTCTCATAGCCCTATGAGGCTTATTTATACATGAAAAGTCATTGAGACATGGATGGGACCAAATCCCAATGCTCAGATTTCAAATTTTCAATTTTAGATAAAATCCTCAAAAATCTGGGTTTTATTGCAATTTGGGCAGATTTGAGTTATTCCCCCACCCATATCTTCCAAACCAATTCTAATTTTGAAAAAATGTCCATATATTACTCACTTTTCCATATTCTAGACAAAACCCATTTCGTAGAATGTCTAGATCTGATGTCATCTGCATGAAAATCGAGGCGCAAGTTGGCATTTTGAGTATTTCAATAATTTTAGCAGAATCATTGCCCCTTGAGATGGAGGTCCACATGTGTGATCTAGGTGAATTCTTCCTCACATGTCCACATGTAAATGTGGCTCTGGACAAAACCCATGTACTCGATTTTCCTCTAGAAGCTTTCCGAAATTTTGAATTATTTCTAGTACCGGATTAGCACAGTTGGTACTGGATTAGATAAATTAGTACCAGAATCTTGTAGCCAGGGGTTTAGTACCAGATGAAAAAAGTCATGACTATAGGTACCAGGCTGACATGATGGTAGTACTGGATGGAGCTAGTACCGGAATAGGCGCAATCTGGTACCGGAAGAGACAGAGAGTTGGTACCGGATGAACACAAAGGTAGTACCAGATCACTGCAGAGTATTGGATGACATGGAGTGTGGGTACCAGATGAATTTCTAGGCACTGGTTGATTGTAGAACCTTCTGGTACCAGATGACTTGGAGTATCGGATGGCCTGCAATGCGGGCACCAGAACATGAACAATACAGGTACCAGAACATGGACAGTGCATATACCAGAACCTGAACAATACAAAAAATGTTTCTTGGACATAGAAACATAGGATTAAACCATCATTGACAAAACTATTGTATAATCATCCTTTTAATCACTAAAAATATGGAAAACTATGTATTAACCACATAGGATGAATACCAAGAGATAATGGAGGTTTATGGTGTAATTAGCGATATATTATTGACGAAATGTGGGGAGAAGGTTTAATGATGAGTGTATTTGTATGGAAGAAAGTATGAAAAAACTAGAGCTCAACAGTTAGCTACCATGATCCTAGTGTGTAGTATAGGAAAGGCGGGGGATCATTTAAGAGAAAGAGAGGATTAACTCTTTGTTACAATTGCAGAAGACTAGGACATCTTGCTAAGGAGTGCCCTGGAAGAATAATTACTTGTCCTTGTTGTAAGTCTATGGACCATGAAGTTTTGGATTTCCCTAGAATGATTGCTAAGGTTGAAAAAATGAATATGAATCAAGAAAACCCTAAGGCAGATCCATAAACTAAGATTATGATAGAATCCCAGAAAGAAATAGAGAGAGTACTGCTACAGGTAAGAGAAACCCTGAATGACCACCGACATGTCAACTTATCAGAGATCTTCAAAGAAAAATAATGCCTTGAAGAAAGAATAGGATACTTCAACGTTGACTGTGCTCTGGATGAGGAAACACAAGTGACTATTATGACAGAAATAACTTGGGAACTTTTAGGAAATCCTGCTATGATTCCCTCATTGGGAGGAATAGGATTATTCAGAGGAAAATTGATAACCCTCTGTGGGAGACTTGCCAAGATACCTATGACTGTCAATAGATCTTCGACAGAGGAATATTTTGAGATTGTTAAATTCAATAAGAATAGATCCCCATTTACCATTCTACTAGGAAAACCTTGGATTGAAAGAGATCAGGCTTGAAAGAAAGAAGAAGAATAAGTTTTAGAACATAAGAAGTAAGAGTTAAAAGAATTCATGACTAGAAGGATCGCACACTTGATTGAAGAAAAAAACAACATACCAAAGCCATTTAACACCAGAAATCCAGATTTTGAAGTTGCAAGAGCACTAGAAGAACCACTGAATATTGAAGTACCTATTCCAGATGAAGAAGAAGGGTTACCCTTGAATCTTAAGAAACAATATCAACCACGCGAAGTAACTATGCCAAAAGAAGATAAGGATCATAATGTAAAAATGCACATTGAGACAAATATCACTAGGAAGAAGGCTAGAAATCTAAGTAAGAAGCGAGTTAAGATCAAAAAGTTGCAGAAGGTTTTAGAGGAAGCCTCGCAGAAGAAAAAATTGCAAAATTGGAGCTTCGTCGGGATATCAGAACAATGACACATGGCACTTTTCCATGATGAAGCAATATAATCGTTGGGGACATTATAACCATTAGAACAATGCCCCGAATGGATAGAAACACATTTATGGACAGATATCTTGCCATCCAACCATTGGGACCGCCCCATAATAAATAGAACAGAGTTAATGAAGCCTTCATAACTGTTGCAAGATACACATTGCCGAGTTACCTATTTATTCCATCGCACCATACACTGAGAACGCTTTTGCCAATTGATAATTTGAGCCCACAGACTAAGTCGATTTTATACAGTGATCATCATGCTCTAGCACAACGGATCAAGGACACTTATGGAGATGTCGAGAAGGGCACACAAGGCTACAAGGTATCATCTATCCAGAGTGGCGCAGTGTGCCTCGCTTGACAATTGATTGAAGGGAAGTTAGTATGAAAAAACCGACCTACCCAAGTCACTGGTTTTATAGTCGACCTCGCAGGGAAGTGTGCAGAAGGACTTCAGATGAACTGGGCGAAGTACCTTGTGAACCAATTATAACTTGACTACAAAGAATCCCATAATCAAGGGTACAAATTTCATTTCAGTTGGCTATTGATCCTGATTGATTTTATTGCCTGGGAGATGTCGTAAGATGCGTCCTTCCCAAAAATTGATCCTTTCGAGCCATTGGCCATGAATTTTAGTACACTGTGGTACTCAAGTGACATGAATAAACAGTGGTAGTCCAATGATTTTTTTCATACCTATTACAACCAGCTAAAGAAATCCATCCAGTCTGAGCCTCACATCACTCCGAACACTCTACACTGAGTCAAGCCCTTGATGAAGTTTAGTATAGGCCGACATTTTATTTACATCACAACACACGCTGATGAACACAAGAAACAACTCCAATGCTACTATAAGCTAATGGAAGAGGAATTGGAGGAGATCACCAAGGACTAGTCGACGGACCTTAATAGAACCTGTGGAGATATCCAACATCGACAACCCAGAAACTGCACAGGATACACCCAGACCTTTTTATAACCCTAAATTGCACCACACATGCTTACCTGGCATCAGGCCAACTCATATCCCTTCTTTGCCAAAAAACTATTGAACAACTCTTCTAAAAACTCCATTTTAAAAAATTAAACGCTAGCAGGCCCACTAGAGCCCATGGGAAAATGCTAGCAGGCCCACTATAGCCCGCGGGCAAACACTAGTAGGCCCACTATAGCCTGCGTTTGCCTTTAGAATCACAAAAAATGGAAAGTTGTCGATGGGACAAAAAGATATGGGTCAGTTAACTGAGACTCCCGACCATGCATGGCCGAGAATTCGTAAAAAACCCTAGCTTCTTTTAGCCTATAAAAGAAGGGGTAGGGGTACCATTTGAAAAAAGGAAAAAAGATAGCAAAGAAACTCTGCCCAATTGCCGAATCCATTTGTCCCAACCCTTTAGCCTTTCCTTAAGCTTAAGGAGAATTCAAGCAAAGTAGTTGGAGGACAAAGAAGAGGAGCAGCCCAGGATCAGGATCGAGGAATGGTGGCCGGTCTCTATCATTATTGTAAGTTGATTCATCTTGAGATTAATAAAAGAATACTTTTCCCGTCCCAATGCATGAGTGATATATATTTTATTTGATTTATGCTTAATCTCTAACCCTTAGGTAGAAAAATAGCATGCATGCATAGTGTTTTGTCTTGATTGCAGGATTGTCTTTGAAAGGAGCAGCGAAAGCAAGAGGATAAAGCGCAACAGAGGATCTACATCAAACGTCGATAGAAAAAGGTTAGTAGGTGTTTTCTATGCTTGTATGTGAAAAAGGGGTTTGAGTATTGGGGTGATAGGTTAAAATTGATTTCTTTAAGCTCATGATCTGTGTACAAGTTCAGCCCTAGCTTGTTAGTCCGTAGGGTATTATTTCCCAAAAACAGAATTGGCGACTCCACTGGGGATATTACTCTTAGGGTTTCCATATTTAAGTGAGGTTTTTGGGTAGTTTAAAGGAGTAGATTCTCTGTTTATTTGTTTGTTTGTTTTCTGTTAGGTCAGAGCTAGCAGGGAACTTGGTTCTTAATACCATTTTTTTCCTTGACTGTTGCTTGACATTTACTATCGGGACACACAGAGGTACACGCGGCTTGCAGAAGGCCTGCACGCGTGTAACTCGCGCCCTAATCTTCTACAGCCCACGTTTGAACGCTTGCTATAGTGGTTTCAGTAGTGTGTAAGAGTCAGAGAGCTTGAGAGGCTGTCCTCCTCTTCCCTGTCAGAATTCTACATTCTCAGGGGGCTTTCTGGATCTTGTCTGAGTCTTTCTGGTTTATAGTCTTGTCTCAGTTTGTCTTATTGCATGTTGTTATTTCTTGCAGTTGTTTTTCTTTTCTGTTAAAGAAGCATCCAAGCCTTTAAGAGACCCTGGTTGTCAATACCAGAGGCATCTTCCACGTCTGGGCTTCTTTTGTTTGATTTTTCTTGGGTTTTATACCTACACGCGGCCTGTTTCAGTTCAGCCCGTGGGTACCCGCGCGCTATTATAGCTCAGCACGCATTTGAACGCGTGTTGTTTCAGTGACAGTAGCGGGCTTGATTGGGTGCTTTTCAATCAGGGTGGGGAAGTCATCCCCTCCTGTGGTGAGAAGTGTTCCTCTTAGGAGTTTGATTCTAGGGTGGCACAGTCAGTAGGTTAGGGCCTCTTATCCTTAGCCTGTGTTTTGCTTAGTTGATGTTTTGATAGAAAAGACAAAAAAAATAAAAATTGTTTTATGGTTTTTAGACAAGTGGTAGAATCGGTGCTTTCTTGATTGCCTTTGTGCGTCTTTGCTCTGGTTCTTTGCGATCTGTTCTTTAAGCTAGAATTTTATTTTGTTTTCTTGGTTTTGTGCTTGTCGGCATTTTCCCTTTGTTGCTTCATTTTGCAACTAAATAAAAAAAAATATCGCTTTTTCATTTTCTTCTTTGTTTGAAGATTGTGTTGTTGCATCAGTAGATAGGAAGAAGTCTATTTTCGTAAATTTTTGCAGTGCATTTAGCGCATAAGTAGCTTGCAGATTGAGCAAAATTCCTTTATGTTTTTCTGCATGAAATCTTAGAAAATTCAAAAAGAAAAAGAAGTCTTTCTTGTTGAAAAGTTGTTGGTTTTTGCATTTTTTGTAAAAGTTTTTGTTTCCAAGCATTTCTTGTTCATTTTTTCTTTGAGTCTTTACACACCATCAGTTTCACCTTCATACCTTGTGACGTAAAAAATCCCATTAAAAGCAACGCTAATTAAAAACTATTAGACTTTTTGTTTGTAGGGTTCATACACTAGCTTAGGACTAGGGCCTTGGAATAGGTTGGCGAGTAAATTCTCCAAGGCCACTCAAACCAAACATTGGAGTATGTCATAGGGAGTGTAGAAGTCCAGTTACGGAAATTTATCTGATACCCCCCTCTAACATAGGGGCTAAACACGAGGTCGCGTAAGGAAAGGTAGCGGAGATAACCCCTCCAAAGATGGACCAAGCATAGTGGAGAACACATATCGAGGATTTGTTGAGGGATTACGTCATTTGCATTTTACATGGAGCTTCGTGGGTCTCGAATCCGTTTGAGGTCCTCAGTTGTCTTCCGGACCATTTGCTCTCGATACCCTTGACAGGTTTCGGGCTTGATACCCTGCTCATTGTGGTCTACCCAACTATCGACTGTACCCAGCTGGTGACTGTTCACGTGCTGGAAAACTAGTTGCCAATCTTTTCTAGGGACATACACAGGTGACTGCGGGGGTATACCGCAGTACCTAGGACAAACATCGGGCCATGCTTTGTAGAGTATACCCAGAGGGTGCTTCCGTATTCGAGTTGCACTTGCACCGGTAAGTTGCTCTAGTGTTGGTTGTTGTAACTGTTCTTCAAAATAGTTAGTGTTTGCTTGTCTTATCTCATAGGGGATTTATTTTAGTGTGTGTTACTATTTGATCATGTAGAATACCTTAGCGTGTCGTGAATATTCTCACACAGTGGAGGATTCAGAGCTCCGTCGGTCACGAAGGCTTCTGGGCCTGCCACTGGTTATACTAGAGCCACCCTCGCCACCATTGAGGCGGAAGCTAGACCAACAAGGGTCTTTCGAAGCAACCAGGTTACAAACCATTGTGCCCGAACAACCCTCAGAGGAATCAACCATCATTCTTAGTTCGGTTGAAACCACAACCACTGATACTTGACCGCAAGTTATTGTGCCAATTCAATTTTACGAATGCCTGTCAGTGTCTCACACAGTTATGGCAACAAACGTTGTTACTTCCTCTAATAATTATTCCATTCCCATCACCGTTGCTACCACAAGAGAAGATTCTCCTAACTTGCCTTTGTTGACAGTTTGGGCCACCATGGTCTCGGCCGCAAATACGTCACATAGTGGACCGACCCCATATATCGCGGCGGCCACACCTCCCTTCACACCTAGTGCGATAGGCCCTCTGTTTTCATACGGTATGCCTAGTTCAGGTACAAGTCCTGCACTCACTTACTCCACTTTACAGACTTTAGGTATAGGGCAAGGGAGCTCTAACGCTCCTCTACAAGGTCAACTTGGGGGCATTCCTATCCCTTTCAATGCTTTTCCTTATGCTGGAGGTCATATCTCTCCTTTGTCCCCTTCGCTTGGTGGGTTGCATCAGCAGTCTGTCGGGCAACCTGCACACACGAGTTCATTTGGAGTCGGGAGTCAAGGAACACCTGCGCAATCTCTGTTGGTAGGTTCGTCACCGTTTGTTTGGAACGGGACGTTTGGTAACAACACTTTCGCATCCACTGCTTTCCCATCTGGGGGCACTCCCATGTTTGGATATTCTACTCCAGCGTAGGGTACTATTTCTGCGCCGGGGGCACATATAGCAGGACCTTGGAACTCAGCACAAGGATCTGTTCCATCCTCTGGAATGTCATTCTGGGGTAATTCTTTCCACAGTCAATGGAACCCTGGACAGACTTATATGCCTCTTCCATCAGGACCGGCATGGAGTAATCCTTCCCAAAGTCCGTCAAACACGATGAATTCCCAACATCCTATGTCTTTTATGGGGAATCATCCAATGATGTCTCTACAGATGCAAAACCATTACGCTAGTCAGGGCCATGGTTTCTACCAGAATCCAGGCCCACAGCCAAAATTTTCCTGGAAACCTGGTGCCAGTCAAACTCCAGGACCCTTTTATCCAGGCTATCATCAACAACCCAAACTACCATTCCTGGCGACGTTACACTTGCCAGATTTAACATGGTTGTTAAATGATCCTATCTGTCATGATCCACGTTGGCCTCCTATGCCAACGAAGTTGCCTTCAGACATTCCAAAGTTCGAGTCCAAGCCTAACGAATATCCAGGTGATCACGTGACTACTTTCCATCTTTGGTGTTCATCTAACTCACTGAAAGATGACTCCGTCTAGTTGCGATTGTTTCAACGCACTCTTATTGGGAGTGCCACGAAATGGTACATCGAGCTTGATCGCTCACGATATTCTTCTTTTGGCGAACTGGTGATGGCCTTCCTAAACCATTTCCAGTTACCTGTGAGATACGACGTCGGCACAGAGTTGCTAGCCAATTTCGAGCAGACGACAGCGGACCATATCTCTGATCATATCCGAGAGTGGCGACGCCGAAAGAGTCTAATTAAAGTACCAGTTCCACCAACATTCCTGCTTGAGTGGTTCCTTAAGTCTTTAGTACCGCAATTATCCAAAGATGTTGCAACTTCTGGGGTTTTCTCTGAAGAAGATGCCATCATGAGGGCTCAACAGTTTGAGCTTATCTATTCTCAGTCTAGTCTATTATACAACATCCTACCAGATGCACCACGATCGATACTAGATAAAACCAGATAGAGAGCTGGACCGCATGCCAATGGTATCATTGGTTCGGCACAAACCAATCCCGTTGAGAAATTGACAAAAAAATTGCAACAGTTATCTATACAACACTCAACGGCCAACTAGACTACTTCTTTGGCTGCTCCTCCTACCCAAATGTCAGAAGTACACTCCGTACAGACGAATAACCCGAAGGCCACCCAACAGCCTGAAGGGAAGAAAAAACAACGCATGAAGGGTAAGGGGGATAATAAACCCAATGATAATGCTGGCGAGGGCACCACGGAAAAGCGGAAGGCGAGGTATCCGTGCAACTTATGTACGGAAGACCACCCGACCCACTTATGTCCTCAACTTGCGGAGGCCCAGAAGTTTGTCACACAACAACAACAAGCCGTGTTGACTAATCCCTTTCAGCATGGGTAAAATTTAACCCAAGCCTCTACAAGTGCCGCAGGGGGTAGCCAAGAAACCTGCCCTCCCCCAAATAATTCCTCTTCTGTGAACGTATATATGGGTAGGGGTGATGCTTTAATAACGACTAGAGTGCACGACTATAGTAAACCAAGTGCCTATGAGAAGGCTAAAGAAGCCAAGATCCCATCTCTTCCTCTACAGATCGAGAAGACATTGGGTGAAACAATGACACGCATTCCAAAGGGTGCATTTAAGAGAGCTTCTCGCAATCCAAATGCAAGGGCCGCCCAGAATTATTTTGTGGTGGAAGATTTATCCCAAACCCCTTGTTCTATGTCTGCTTTGGAGGTCCTCCAAAGTTTCCCTACTCAGAGGAAAGACTTGTTGACTGCTTTAGGCTCTACTGAGACTTGTAACCCGGGTACCATCATGTTAGATGCAACTGACTTGAAACCTCGTTTGCCTTACCACGTCGCATTTTAGATAGTAGTGGCTCATCCCACAAAAACTTTTACAAGGAATATATTTTGCACGGTGGTCGATGAGGGCGCTTCGACTTGCGTTATGTCATTAGCATGTTGGAAAGCCATTGGTAAGCCTGCGTTGTCTCCATCACCTACTCTCCTCAATGCGTTTGACGGTCGTTCTTTCCGACCACATGGCATCATTCCCTCTTTCCCTGTGCAGTTAGGGGGAAAGACCGTGTGCGTTGAAGTAGAGGTAGTCGATGCCCCCCTCGACTACAATCTCTTGTTAGGTCATAGTTGGACTTATGCTATGCAGACGGTGGTCGCTACAGTTTTCCGAGTCTTATTGTTTCCAC
Organism: Picea engelmannii; assembly: GCA_009831015.1. NCBI lineage: Eukaryota > Viridiplantae > Streptophyta > Pinopsida > Pinales > Pinaceae > Picea > Picea engelmannii. Next base: position 219,094 of record ML791335.1, read on the forward strand.
ATGAAGGCCAGATAGTGACCATTGATCAATTGTCCTTCTCTAGACCTGACCCAGCTTTGGGGGCATCCACGGTTCCCATGATAGATAATCCTCAAGCCGGTTTCGTTAACGTAGGAGCTGGTTTGTGCCCATGTTTGATGGGTACTTTTGATTACCCACCTCCTCATGGCGATGTCAAGTTTATATCGACTCACCACAAGGCTGATATTTTCCATGTGGCGTCGTTCTACATGACTTACTTTGAGGATCCATGGATTATTCCTTCCCCATCGTCCATGGTGGATGAGATAGGTCACTTCGGCATGTCCATGCCCTTTTCGGTCGCTGAAGTAGCGTACTCTTTAGTCTAGCAAACTTCAGCTACTCCTGATCTGACCCTCGCACAGGAGTTGGATCCACTTCTGGAGCCTATTTGGGCTCAGGGTTCTCTTGCTACCACCAATTCGTTAGACTTGGTCTTTCCTTCTGACGAAGCTGTAATCGAAGAAATGAATAGTCTGGACAAACCTTGGGAAGATCTTCATCACAGATCATATTTCCTCCCAGAGTTAAGCCGAATCGAGGCCGGAGAATTCACTATCACCATGATGGGAGATCAACCATGTACCATTAACCTCTTAGCTACACAGAAAATTTATGTTGAGAGGAATATGGTGACTATCGCTGAAACCATACCTGTTAACATCTCCCGAAACCCTGGCGTCGTGGAAAATGTCTTCGTTAGAGCGGATTTCTCCCCCGAAGAGGTTCAAATTTACACAGATTTTTTCGAAGAAGTCCGCGACGTTTTTGACTGGTCTTATGAGGAAATGCTAGGCATCGACCCACAAAGAGTCTATCATGAGATAACTTTGTTTTTTTTCAAGCTCGCTTTGAGATCCGAAAGCAACATCCGGTGAGACTGCATTTATGCTTTTCGATCTCGTCCGGATTAACTGAGAAAAGTAACCATTATGGAGTCTTATTTAAGCCCTTTTTAGACTCCTTAAAGATGAAAATATTGTCGAGTGACCTTGTTTCTTCACACTCGTTAAATTGGTCCAGAAGAACATTCCTTAAATGGGTCTCCTTTTAAGCCTTTTTCAGACCCTCTAAACATGAAAAGATTGCCGAGCGATCTTGTGTCCTTTCACGCTCGTTAAACTGAAATTTGAAGTCACGTCTGTCCGACGGTAGTTTGCCCCTTTTCGGTCCAGACGGTCAACTGTACGAACAAAGGAATACTCTATTGAATTCCCATTCTTTAGAAGAGTATCCTCAGGTATAATTTTATTCCTTTTTCGGGCCTGAGGGACTAAATTTATGAAAAAGAAACCCCCCCGGAGTCCATAGTTAAGCTCTTTTCAGACTCCCTAAAATTGAAAAGATCACTGAGTGACCTTATTCTTTCACACTCGTTAAAATGGTCCAGAAGAATATTCCTAATGGAGTCCATAGTTAAGCTTTTTTCAGACTCCTTAAAATTGAAAAAATAGCCGAGTGATCTTGTCCTTGTCACACTCGTTAAAATGGTTTTGAATTGACATCTAATTGGTGCTAGTTTACCCCTTTTGAATACCGACTAGAGTATTGTTGAAAAATGTACCCCAATGGAGTTTCCTTTTATGCCTTTTCAGACTCTCTAAATATGAAAAATCATCGAGCTTCCCTTCTTTGGGCTCGTTAAACTTACATCGAAGGATGTTACCATTGTGTGTTCTATCAACCGCATTTGCATCCTTTACCCTTCAGCCTAGTAACAGTTTGCCTTTGCATCTTAACACCTTTGGCCACTGGAGGATTTTTCCCAAGTATCATTTCCTTAGAACATCAGTCTTGTCCTTGTACCTTGAACTTGTATGTTTGTTGTACTCGTTCCTCCATTGTAACGTAATATTCCTTTATTATTTTTTCCAAATCATCAAAAAAGAACAAAAAAATCAAATATACCCCAAAAAGAGGATGGGAAAAGTATTTTCTTTATTGGCAGCATCACGAGTTGCCCTTGGATAAAGCACATCTGTCTGTTTGATTCATCAGACTTTGGGATGTAGTACGACCTTAAGAAGATTTGCTCGCTATATTGAGTTGTGTCCTCCACCGTTTGGTTACTCTTCCAAACATATAGAGAGTTTGCGTTGCCTCCTGCTTCGTAGACTTATGATTAACAGATATGCTGCCTGAGTCTTATCACTTGTCATGCTATTATCCAAGGGAAGTTTGACACTAAGCCTGAGTCGGCCCCTCTGCAATATGTCTCTTGTCCTCATACCCATCCATCCTGAACATCCAATCAAGTCTTTGTTCGAAATCACTGAAGCCTTCAGTCCGATCATCAAGATTATCAAGTCCATAACCGACGAGCTGTCGAAAACCTCTGGGTAGTGCAGTCGTACATTCATATTACACTCCTACCCAAGTTTTAGAAGATTTTGAAGTTGTTGCTCGAGCTCTGAAGTACAGCCATAAGGCCGAATCAACTTCTGGGAGATGGATACTTTATATGTATATCTTTCTGATTTCAAGATGTAGCTCCGCTGTGTATTATTCGTGGCTACTCTTCATAGTTGTTTGACATGGATCTACAGTGTATTCGATTGGTAGCCATGGTTCTATTTTATCCCGAGCATGGGTATGCCTGCCTCGGTGAGACATTTGATATTTTTTTGCAGACGGTACCTCCTGATTCCTGATTCCTGGGCTCACTCATTCAGCATATCAGTACAGATTGGTAAAGAATTGGTAATGTATTTCATCCATCAGATGCTCTTCTGACCTCACACATTAGGGGGCATCTGTTATAACCCTAAATTTCACCACACATGCTTACCTGGCATCAGACCAACTCATATCCCTTCTTTGCCAAAAAAATACTGAACAACTCTTCTAAAAACTCCATTTTTAAAAAGTAAATGCTAGCAGGCCTACTACAGCCCGCAGGAAAACGCTAGCAGGCCCACTACAGCCCACGGAAAAATGCTAGCAGGCCCACTACAGCCTGCGTTTGCCTTCAGAATCACAAAAAACAGAAAGTTGCTGATGGGACAAAAAGCTATGGGTCAGTTAACTGAGACTCCCGGCCATGCATGGCCGAGAGTTCGTCCAAAACCCTAGCTCCTTCTAGCCTATAAAATAAGGGGTAGGGGTACCATTTGAAAAAAGGAAAAAAAATAGCAAAGAAACTCTGCCCAATTGACGAATCCATTTGTCCCAACCCTTTAGCCTTTCCTCAAGCTTAAGGAGAATTCAAGCAAAGCAGTTGGAGGACAAAGAAGAGGAGGAGCCCAGGATCAGGATCGAGGAACGGTGGTCGGTCTCTATCATTATTGTAAGTTGATTCATCTTGAGATTAATAAAAGAATACTTTTCCCGTCCCAATGCACGAGTGATATGTTATGAACATAAAATATACATAAATAGATATTCATAACATAATTATAGTTAATAAATAATAATTATTAATAATGAAAGGTCATGTCTCAAAGGACATGACTATTGGTAAAGGGCACCCCTGTGTGGGTATATAAGAAGGCCCTCATTTCTCAATTGTAGTCATATATCTTATTATTCATTCTTATTACATATATATTTGTCCATATGGATGTGGTTACTATATTCCAGATATTTTGGATTATTCTTGTGTGAGCGAACTTTGTTCGTCTCATTTGGTATCAGAGCTGCGTTTTTCTGATCTTGCCCTTTGGCCACCCTCTTTATCAGATCTTGTCTGATCCAGCTTTTAGCCAAAACCATCGTTTCAGAGTTTCTTTGAGAAATCTGGTCTTTGACCACCAACGAGGCCTTTGGCCAAATAAACCATCA
>ML791335.1:222994-254022 GCA_009831015.1 Picea engelmannii
GCGCCCAGTGAGAAGTTAGGGCGTGGGTTGCTTGTTTTGAGTGGTTTTTTGAGGAGTTACTCAGCATGGCTTTGGCTAGGAAGAGGCATGAGTTGGCCTGATGCCAGGTAAACCTGTATGGTGCATTTTAGGGTTATAACAACTACTACAACCACCACTCAACAGTCTCCTGCAACTGCCGCTATACGATCCGTACCTCTGATGTGCATAGGAACACCACCGTACAACCACTGTTATTTTTTGACCACACAACAATCCATTTTAAAAATCCGTACAATCTTGTCAGAATTGTTTATCCGTACAAACCGTCAATCAAATTGAAATGGTACAGCCATAGTTTTAGCATCCGTACAACATTAAAATCGGTCATTCGTATAGATAATTAATTCGCTGCTCTTTCTGCTACGTGTCGTACATTACGTACAATTTACGTTGCATCCACCTCTTCATATATTCATACACTCTGCTCTGATACCAAATGAGACGAACAAAGTTCGCTCACACAAGAATAATCCAAAATATCTAGAATATAGTAACCAAATCCATATGGACAAATATATATGTAATAAGAATGAATAATAAGATATAGATGATAAGATGATTACAATTGAGAATGAGGGCTTGCTTATATACCCACGCAGGGATGCCCTTTACCAATAGTCATGTCCTTTGATACATGACCTTTCATTATTAATAATTATTATTTATTAACTATAATTATGTTATGAATATCTATTTATGTATATTTTATGTTCATAACATGATATATATTTTATTTGATTTATGCTTAATCTCTAACCCTTAGGTAGAAAAATATCATGAATTCGTAGTGTTTTGTCTTGATTGCAAGATTTTCTTTGGAAGGAGCAGCGAAAGCAAGCGGATAAAGCGCAATGGAGGATCTACATCAAACGTCGATAGAAAAAGGTTAGTAGGTCTTTTCTATGCTTGTATGTGAAAAATGGGTTTGAGTATTGGGGTGATAGGTTAAAAGTGATTTCTTTAAGGTCATGATCTGCGTACAAGTTCAGCCCTAGCTTGTTAGTCCGTAGGGTATTATTTCCCAACAAAAGACCTAGCAGGACAAAGAAAACTGAAGAGGTTCAGGATTTAGATAGTGCATCCATGAATACTTCTTCCATATCACCAGAGCAAGGAGGTGATGGTGAAGAGTTGAATGAAAAACAGGTTGAACAACAGTAGGGTGATGAGGCTGATCCCCTGAAGAAGAGGAAAGGTTTTCCTCTGAAACCTTCATCTTGGAAGAAAGTGAAGGCCACCATGACCAAGATGCAGGCCGTCCTCACCTCTGATGACTTTGAACTCCCCATAGTAGCCCTATAAGATGATTCACTGGAAATAGAAGAGAAACAAGAAGAAAAGAAAGAGGATCTGTATGATCGAATCGAGACTAAACTCCGAGGGATACAATAGTCCCTACAGTCCAGCCACACAGTCTCCACTACGCCAAGAGAACTAGTATTGGGAGATGATCCAACTCAACTCCACCACCCAACTGATACATTCAAAGTTCATCTTCGACGAGCGCAAGAAGAAACAATGCAAGCCACCCAAGCTTTGGCACAAGTACAGGGAGTCCTTGTAGAGAAACGCAGTGCCGCAGAATGGGAAAAGCTTACTCTCCAAGCGAAGTTTGATGAAGAAAAATACCAGATACAGAAAGAAAAGGAACAGTTGCTCACAGAGTAACTGGGAGTAAAGGAAATGGTTAACAGATCACTTCTCTCTGTGACATTTATAGAATTAAAGGCTGAAGAGTGATTTCCACAACAAGTAGTGCAACTTGAAGATGTGATCCAACAACTACAACAATGCATAGTATATTTGGAGCTACGCGCAGTATCCAAGACCCCTCAACATGTAAGAGACCAAAGGGAAGCAACTGCTAGGAGTGTAGTTGAAAGGCTCAAGGATCTTACTCTGGAATGTAAGAAGCTTACTAATCGTAGTTCCATGACATATGAATGACTCGCTCAGAGTCCAAAATTAAGAGCACTAGATTCATAGCTCTAAGAGGCAAAGTATCAAGTCAAAAATATACAGACATAGCTGAAGTCCCTGTCAGCTGTGGAAAGAATGAAGTGCTCCCAAGAGCAACACACTGCACATCAAAAAATCCATACTATCCAGAGAAGAGTTATGGAGATAGCTCAGAAACTCCAACCTGTGTAAGATAAGGCCTATCACTTGTTTACAGAGTTAGAAGGCCAAGGAGCAGAGTTAGAGCAAGTTGTCACTATAGAAGAACAACGTCTAGAGGGACCTATTAATGATGCAGTCATCCACTAGTTTTCTGAAAAGGAGGTTGTAGAACAACAGCAGGTCGAAGCATCTTGAGACAAGCTCGAGGTGTTCGAAGTAGAACTAGTCAGACCAGAGTGACTCGGGATGAGTCACAGGTGAGTGTTGGGGGCTTGTTGGCCCTTGAGCAAGTTTTGGGAGATCCTTGGTCAAGTTGACCTATTTTGGGACATCGACAGTCTGTCGAAGACATAGGACAAGACAAAGCAGAGATTGTAGGATTGCAACCCCTTTTTGGGTCCTTTTTGGGTTTTGGGAATATGTAATGGGAATGGGATGTCGGCCCATGGGTTTACCCATGTTTAGGCCTATTTTTTATGTATAAATAGAAGTCTAGGCAATGTAAGAAGTAGTTTAATAGTGCGCAAGTGTTGTGCAAGTTGGTTAAGTGATAAACGTGGGATCTATGTGATCAATAAGTGTAAGGCTTCGTGCATACTATGTGAGACTTATAGAGCCAAGTGCAAGACATTGTAAGAGACTGTGGAGGGATTTGTACTGTAACACAAGGAAAGAGGATCTAGTGAGCTGTGCAGATCTCCTGTCTTATGCAGAGTAAGGGCTTTTGGCTCTGTGCATGTAGATTATCGATTGAAGATAATAAAGAATAAGAGTTGGTGGACATAGCCCCAGGGTGGGGTGAACCATGTAAATACTGTGTTATTATGCTCTGTGCGATGTTCTAATGTGTTTATGTGTTATGTGCTAAGTTCTTTGATATAGATAGATAGATCTATTTATGCTTTGTGCTTATGATGAATATGGATGCTAAATATAACATATGTGAACTTGCTTAGTGCTTGAATATGCTAGATCTGATCTAATTTCTTTGCTAAGTGCTTATATACATTAGATCGAGGTGAATGATGCGATGCTCTATTTTCTCTGTGGAGTAGATATTGGTTATATAATGATGAACTAACGGTGATAAGTTCTCTATTAAGTGTTATAATCACAGATCTATTTCCCAGCTAAGATTGCAGACACCTGAGTCCTGTAACCATCCCTGCCTCTAACTCGGGTGAGACTTCATCTTCTTTGCAGGTATTGCTGAAAGGGCCGGTAGTTAGGATTTTGTTGGTGCGTTGTTGTAGCATTGAACCCTGGGTCTTCCCCTATACCAACATTCCCTATTTGTCAACTTCTAATGTTTGAAGATGTGAGAACGAAATAACAGGGAGTTTTTTGGATGATTATCCCTGAGTTCCTACCTAGACTAAAACATTTCTTTTCTCACCTCCTGTGGAGGAAAACTTAGTGATTTTTTAGAAAAAAATTAGATGTGGTTGGTTGAGATATTGGGGGTGTGAACCAATCTCGTTTGAATTAAGTGGGTGTGGATAATTTCTTCAAGAAATAGTTGGACGTTTCAAAATCCCTTTGGAGGAGACCTACTTCAACCTCCATGATTCAAGATGAAATTATGTGAGTGAGGATTGACTTTGTGTGTGAGAAAGTGATAAAATGTGCCAAATTTTTAATAAGTTAGGTGTCACCTTGGAACATGTGGACTTCCTGTGGTCCTTAGAAATATTGATTAACTATCTTACTAGATGCCATTGGTACAACCTTGCATAATTTTAAAGTCCCTAAAGAACTAGCATGTGGACATATGGTTCCTTACCAATTTTTTAAACTCCCTAATGTGATTTAATCTAAGAAATCTTCACAAAACTACCCTAGAATGAAAGCATGTGGGCATGTATGGGTCCATTACTATAATATTTAAACTCCCCTAGTGATGTAAACTAAGAAAGTAGCTTCAAGACTATCCTAACTTTGCAACATGGGGGCATGTATGGGCCCTTACAAGTTTTAAGATGTTTGAAAAAAAAGAAACTAAGAGGAGCCCTGGGGGGATTTGTCCTCTCCTAAATATTTTGTTAAGGGAGATGAAATGTCCCCTTAATCAATTTTTTGATTCTCGATATCCCTCTATGGTGTGAGAGAAGAGCATACTCAATGATTAAATCTTGATTTATGGTCCCAATGCAAGTGTTTTTATATGTGATAGTAAATAATCTCAACTCAACTTTTACAAGAAAAACAAGCCATCCATGTGGAAACTCAAAGAAAAAGAGGAGAAATATGGTTCTTTTTAACCCTCTAAGTGCCTATGTTTTGAATAACCTTTCATGTGGAGAGGGAATATAAGTGTGGTTCATTTACAAATTGCATAGAAGCAATATTTTGAAGGCTACCGGACTTCAAAACATCACAAAAAACTCTAACAATGTTGGAATTCTAGACATATGCGTGGGTTACAATTCAGAAAGAGGTGTAGTCAGCGCACAATGCATAGAGAATCGAGGACCTTTTGGCGCACTGTTCATATATAGACGAAGTTATTTTGGCACACAATGCTCGAAATGTGCATCTGTGGGTTGAAATACCCGCGCAAGTTCTGATACGCATCCGGGGGGGATTTTAAGTGGAATTATCCTCTTCCAACTCCAAACTCAGCTCTTTGTAGGTACAACTAGGTCATTTGTTGTAACAGATATTGGAAATTGTTCTACTCAATGTCTTTATCCAAATTGTGTTTTAGGATCGCATCAAGCTTATTAATCAACTAGGGATCTCAACTCCAAATTACCTCTAACTTGCATCATATTGTTGAAGACATTGTAGGGCCTTTTTGGAAGAAATTTCGTGTTCTAGGTCTCTCACTGTAAGTGTAACATCTCTATTTTAAATGCAGCACAATAACACTTGCAATATGCAGATGCTTCTAATATATCATTCTTTCCACAAAGGCAAGCAAATGGTGTAGAATTTATTTCTACGTATTTTCAACCACAAATATTTGAATGAGGAAAGTCACATGACTACTTCGTCCAGTTGCTTTTGGAATCTTTGAAATTTGCCTCCACTACCTCTTGAGCTTTGGCCAAGTGTCCTTTCCTGTTGGAGGATCTGTTTCTGTTGGTAGCAGAGGATTTTATTTCAGAGCATTTGAACCTGTTAAATAAACAAAAAGAAAATTTACAATATCAAGAAATGCAAATCAGAAATTTTTAAAGCAGGGCAGGAGCTCCTTGGCGCAACAATAGGGCTCTCATCCATTTATTGCCAAGGTTGTATGTTAAAGTAATGTTGTTTGACTCTGCCTTTTAAATGGATAGGGACAATGGAGGCTGCTATAGAGTAATTCTTGTTAGTTGTTAATGATGCTAAGTTACATGGAGAAATGTGCAGGCAACCTGCTAGGCTTGTGATTAAAATGATGAAAATATTCCCTGCATGGAAGCAACACGTCCAAGGCAGGATGCATTATTGGAAAACTTTTAAAGGATAAGTCACAACACCATGATGGAAAACAGTTTGGTTTTCTTGATTCTCTATCTCTCACTGTAAAATATCGAGTATCAGCATTGCAAGAACTTCAGGGCAAACATGATGAACTTGAAGCAAAATTCTTTGAGGAAAGAGCAGCACTGGAAGCTTAATATCAGAAGTTGTATGATCTACTATATTCAAAGTGATTTGAAATTGTAAATGGTATCATTGATTTTGAAGGAAAGGACGATACTGAGAATAATACTACAACTGATGAGAACAAAGAAGAAGAGAAAGGAGTTCCCGAGTTTTGGCTCACTGAAACAAACACCAAGAAAGCACTTTCAGTATAGATAATAGACCGTGATGAAGATGCTCTGAACTATTTAAAGGATATTAAGTGTTGCAGAATTGATAACCGCCAAGGGTTTCAATATTAATTTTTACTTTGACATGAATCCCTTTCTCGAGAATTATGTGTTGACAAATACCTACCACATGATTGATGATAATGAACCCATTCTGGAGCGGGCAATAGGGACAGAGATTGATTGGTATCCAAGAAAAAATGCGACACAAAATCTTATGAAGAAGGAGCCAAAAATACGAAACCCGTGAAAAAAACAAAATAATGTGAAAGCTTCTTCAATTTCTTCAGTCCACAATGAGTTCTAGAAGATGACGAAGAACTCGATGAAGAAACCACTGAGAACCTTCAGGATCTGATGGAGTAAGACTATGAAATTGGTTCAACTATCAGGGATAAAATAATTCCACATGTCGTGTCATGGTTTACTGGAGAGGCTTTCCAACTGGATGACTTGGAGGATGTTGACGAGGAAGACGGAGATGAAGATGAGGATGAGGATGAAGAAGAAGATGAAAGCCATGTCAACCTACACCCAAGAAAGGAAGCATTGTTCAAAGAAGTGGACCAGCTAGAGAGCAGCCTCCTAAGTGAAAACAACAATAAATCACTGAATACATTACAACACATGTCGCATGCACGAAACACCACGAAGAGCACCCACACAAAATTTAAATCACGTTATTTCAGGAATTTGACCATCGTCTAAAAAATGACATTATGTTACTTCCTCTGAAAGATCGAAGGCTGAAATCATGGTTCCAATCACACTCGTCCCGTCGATGGGTAGGGTTTCGTTTGCCAATTATAAATCTAATAGTCATATTCGCACACAACCAACAAGGGAGAGGGACCTGCAATTGGTATAGACCTTGGTACGATGTATTCGTGCGTTGAGGTGTGATAGAGTGATAGAGTGGAGATCATCACCAAACCAGACAACTCCCTTCTATGTGGGTTTCACTAATACTGAGCGCCTCATTGGAGACGTTGCAAAGAATCAGGTTTCCATGAATCCAACCAACATCATTTTTTATGCTAAGAGATTGATTAGAAAGTGATTCAGTGATGCCACTATCCAGAATGACATCAAGTTGTGGCCTTTCAAATTAATTCTAGGCCTCGGTGATAACCCTATCATTTTTGTTAACTACAAAGGAGAGGAAAAGCAGTTCGTTGCAGAAGAGATCTCATCCATGGTGTTGATGAAGATGAGGGATATTGCAGAGGCCTATCTTGGTATACAAATAAAGAATGTTGTGGTTACTGTTCATGTATATTTCAATGACTCCCAGAGGCAGGCCACCTAGGATGCTAGCACGATTGTTGGATTGAATGTGATCAGAATTATCAATGAGCCCACTGCTGCTACTATTGCATATGGTTTGGACAAGAAGGATGGAAGTGTGGGTGAGAAACATGTGTTGACTTGGGTGGTTGAACATTTGATGTTTCACTTCTGACTATTGAAGAAGGTATTTTTGAAGTGAAGTCTACTGTTGGAGACACCCATTTAGGTGGAGAGGATTTTGATAATAGGATGGTTAACCACTTTATACAAGAATTCAAAACTTTAGTCAGCAATCTCTTCAAAGGAACAAGAGTAGATGGACAATTCAACTCTTACCATCTTGGCTCCAGATCGAATAGAGGTTTCCTCAGATAAGGAACATGTGTCCCTTAATACAAATCATGCACATGGGGGCGAATCAAATGCATACACTGCTATAGACAGATCGCTAGAAATTAGGAATTATTTTTGCTTTCAATATAAATCAGTTCGGATTACTGTTATGATTAGTTAAAGACGATTGATAATTAGTTTACTTTCAGTTAGGTGTTAGAATCCAAGGATGACGATTCATCTTCTCAATATAGAAGAGTTATATAAAATAATGATCGATTGTACAAAAGCAGGAGGGAGGAGGGGGAACTCTTTTGAAGAGGGCTCCTATTGAATATGGAGGTATTCTGAAAACCTAGAATGGAGTAATGTAGGAGAGACGTGTTCACTTGATATGTGAGATTCATCACAGTCAATTCTTTCAGTATGTTCTCTGTTTTGTCATTGTCATATTGTCTATCTATTCCTTTATCGACTTAGTTAAAATTTGTTTGGAATTCATTTTACATGATCCTTACACACAGTTGATAGTTGTTGTGTTTCGATGGTGACCAGTCATAATTCACTCAAGATAAGTTCTCTGTATCTAATTATTAGCCTCCAGTCTTTTTCCTCTAAAGTTGTAGTGAAAATTCATCCTTGTTAGATGCTTTCACTGTGATGGTCTTTTCCTTTTCTTTTTCTGCTACTATATCATGATTATCAATTGCTGAAAGATAGACTTAGTTTCCCTCATTTCCCTCAAGTGGAAAAATCACTGCCATTATCCCTTTTCTTTGGTTTTCACTTGACTCCATCGCCCAATAGGCCCTTTTCAAATCTGTGCAACCACCAAACTTATCAAAATATCTTGTCTTATAAAAAATTTGGCCTTCTTCCTCCTGCTTACTAAATATTCTTTGAGTAAAGAACCTTACTTATTGAGAAAGCCCTATATGAGTGTATTAGGTTAGAAACACACTCTATTTTAGTTTTGGGATTGACTTGCTGCAACCCAAGTCAAGCTTTGAACAACAAATAAAGTTTTTTTTTTATTTAAATGTGTTAAGGCTTGACTTTATTACAGCCTAGAGTCAACTCTTACAACAACATTTTTTTGGCACCGTTGTCGAGGATGGAGGAGAAAGTTACCTTCCTTAGGATACGACAAAGGTTCAGCTCTATCTCTTGATGGTGAACAAGGGATAGGCATTCAATTGGCTATGATTGTTCACCTGGTGACTCCTTGGTTCGTAGACTCTACATGTTTTTCACTGGTGACTCCACTGGTCTCAAATGTCGAATTTGTTCGCTGCTCGGATCACTGCAAGCACTTAGTGACGAGGTTTAGAGTTTTTGAGGATGATTGTCGATTGCCCAATTGATGAAGGCACGTGTTCTACTGTTCTTGGCACTTTACGGGAAAGTACCATCCCTAGATGGAGCCTATGTTGTAACAGATATTGGAAATTGTTCTACTCAATGTCTTTGAAGATACCCCCAATTCTTAGAATCGAGGTCCACATAGGATCTTTACTACAACCATGTTGAGGGTTAATCGACCCATTCATTTAAGCCACAAAGGAATTCAGATTTTGGGTTTTCGCGATCCCTAATGTCTAGCTCCTCGACTCTTCTACTTGTCGAAACTCGAGATGATGATACTTCAAAATATCTGACCACGTTCTGCTCCTGTATTGGGTTTTTCGCCTTTTGGGGGTTTCAGACTTTGCGAGTTCACAAATCCTGATGTAGAGCTTCCGATGCCCTATCCTCTACTAATCCTGAAACTCTGAAATGATATCTCCAACAGGATCAATGGCTATAAGCCTCCCTTCGACCCAACGCCCCATGTGATTTCATACTTTCGGGTATCGGGAGTCCAAGAATCTCTATCCTAGAACACTGTCCTCTCAGGTTCCCGAACCCCAAAACATTGAATTGTCGAAATGTCCCTTCACACTATTTCATGTTTCGCAACTTCGGGGGTCTCATGTGTAAAGCCCGAATTCTTGTCGACGAGAATGCTGAAATCCTGATTCCCGAAATGCCGAAATATCACTTCAAGGATTCTCCGGGTTTCGCAACTCCAAGTTTTCCAATATAAATTCCCCTAACTCCTTGACATCAAGAATTCCAGTATTCTGAATCCCGAATTACCGAAATCTTGAAACTCACATTAAGTTTTGTCACGACTTGTGACTTCGGTACTCCCACACTGCTGTGTCCCGATTTCTTGTCCTCAGGACCTCTGAAATGTCAAACTCCAAAATTCTAAAGCACCAAAATTTTTTCTCTTCTCCTTCACATGTGATAATCCTCTTCACACTTTGGGAGTTTGAACGACCAAGGGTTCCTCCCACACTTCAGACTTACAACTTCCGAAATGCTGAAATGATCTGACAGCTCCAACAGATCAAGATGAATGGCCCATGTTGATTCTAGGTACCCAAGTGATGGGTTTATCTTCTCTTATCCACCTTCCAGCTTCTATAGATCCTATGGTCCTCGTTGTTTTGGGGATTCTCCATAGATAATTTTGACCGTCCAATTTCTCCCCTTCAAATACTTTGAAAGCGCCACCCCTCCTTATTTTTCTTGGAACTTCGAGTCCCCAGAAGACTCCTGCACCCACTCCTTGCAGAAATCCTTCAAATATTTCTAAGTATTTGAATTTCCTGACTCTGTGAAACTCCTCTGCAGCAGCAGTCCTTCAACTCTCTACCTTAGTTGATAAGTTCTAAGGTCTTGACCAACCGGCGCACACCTTGCACGACTTATGTTCTTTGCCTGCACTTATGTGAAATTGAGAACAACGGTATCCCTCCTGAGCTTCCAGAGACAAATTCTGAACCTTGTCAATGCACACCTTGCAGACGTTTCACATAATAATATCATTCAGCATGTACATACAGAAATAATTATAACACCATGAATCTGAATCAAATCTTTTTATATTAACTCAGACCTTTTGTACATGGGTTCTTCTCTTCAACTCTCTGCTACATCTCCTCTATGATAATGTCCTTAATCCTACAATCTCTTATTGATACAATGATACAAAAGATGAGGGTGTCTATAGTCATTTTCCCTCTAGCTCCTAAAACTGTCTAATATAGAATTTAAATCTACCTACTTTCATTAACTGGGCATAAATACCTCTACATCCTACAGATGAGAGCGGATCTCTCAATATCTATTTACAATATGGAAGTACACCTTCTTTTAACTATTACATTAATATTTTCACATTTAAACTTTCAAAAGCATTTTCAACATGGGAAAAATGCATTGGCATTTGTCCTAGCCATCTTCCGCCTCCACACTCGCTTGACTACTTACGATGCTCCTACATCAGTCTTTATGAAAAATGTGTTTGAGGATCACATCGAGCTTATTAATCAACTAGGGATGTCAAATCCAAATTACCTCTAACTTGCATCATATTGTTGAAGACATTGTAGGGCCTTTTTGGAAGAAAGTTTGTGTTCTAGGTCTCTCACTGTAAGTGTAACATCTCTATTTTAAATGCGGCACAATAACACTTGCAATATGCATATGCTTCTAATATATCATTCTTTCCACAATGGCAAGAAAATGGTGTAGAATTTATTTCTACCTGTTTTCAACCACAAAGATTTGAATGAGGAAAGTCACATGACTACTTCGTCCAGTTGCTTTTGGAATCATTGAAATTTTCCTCCGCTACCTCTTGAGCTTTGGCCCAGTGTCCTTTCCTGTTGGAGGATTTTTTTCTGTTGGTAGTAGAGGATTTTATTTCAGAGCATTTGAACTTCTTAAATAAACAAAAAGTAAATTTACAATATCAGGAAATGCCAATCAGAAATTTTTAAAGTAGGGAAGGATCTCCTTGGCGCAACAATAGGAATCTCATCCATTTATTTCTGAGGTTGTATGTTAAAGTAATGTTGTTTGACTCCGCCTTTCAAATGGATAGGGTAAATGGAGGTTGCTATAGAGTAATTCTTGTCAGCTGCTAATGATGCTAAGTTACATGGAGAAATGTGCAAGAAACCTGCTAGGCTTGTGATTAAAATGATGAAAATATTCCCTGCATGGAAGAAACACGTCCAAGGCTGGATGCATTATTGGAAAAATTTTAAAGGATAAGTTGCAACACCTTGTTGGACAACAGTCTAGTTTTCTTGATTCTCTTTCTCTCACTGTAAAAGACCGAGTATCATCATTGCAAGAACTTCCGAGAAAACATGATGAACTTGAAGAAAACTTCTTTGAGGAAAGAGGAACACTTGAAGCTTAATATCATAAGTTGTATGGTCCACTATATTCAAAGCGATTTGAAATTGTAAATGGTATCATTAATGTTGAAGGAAAGGATGAGCCTGAGAATAATACTACAACTGATGAGAACAAAGAAGAAGAGAAAGGAGTTCCCGAGTTTTGGCTCACTGCAACAAAGACAAAGAAAGCACTTTCAGTACAGATAATAGACCGTGATGAAGATGCTCTAAAGTATTTGAAGGATATTAAGTGTTGCAGAATTGATAACCGTCAAGGGTTTCAATATTGATTTTTACTTGACACGAATCCCTTTTTCAAGAATTTTGTGTTGATAAAGACCTACCACATGATGGATGATAACGAACCCATTCTAGAGCGGGCAACAGGGACAGAGATTGACTGGTATCTGAGAAAAAATGCGACACAAAAGCTTATGAAGAAGGAGCCAAAAATGAAAAACTTGTGACAAAAATAGAACAATGTGAAATATTCTTCAATTTCTTTAGTCCACCATGAGTTCTAGAAGATGACGAAGAAATCGATGAAGAAACTGCTGAGAACCTTCAAGATCTGATGGAGCAGGACTATGACATTAGTTCAACTATCAGGGATAAAATAATTCCACATGCCATGTCATGGTTTACTGGAGAGGCTTTCCAATTGGATGACTTAGACGATCCTGATAAGGAAGATGGAGATAAAGATGAGGATGAGGATGAAGAAGAAGATGAAAGCCACATCAACCTACACCCAAGAAAGGAAACATTGTTCAAAGAAGTGGACCGGCTAGAGAGAAACCTCCTAAGTGAAAACAACAATAAATCACCGAATACATTACAACACATGATGCATGCACGAAACACCACGAAGAGCACACACACAAAATTTAAATCATGCTATTTCGGGAATTTGACCATCGTCTGAAAAACGACATTATCCCACTTCCTTCGAAAGTCTGAAGGTCGAAATCATGGTTCCAATAACACTCATCGCACCGATGGATAGGGTTTCTTTTGTCAATTATAAATCTAATAGTCGTATTCGCACACAGCCAGCAAGGGAGAGGGCCCTGCAATCGGTATAGACCTTGGTACGACGTATTCGTGCATTGGGGTGTGGTAGCATGATAGAGTGGAGATTATCGCCAAACTGGAAAACTCCCTTCTATGTGGGTTTCACTAATATTGAGTGCCTCATTGGAGACGCTGCAAAGAATCAGGTTGCCATGAATCCCACCAACACTATTTTTGATGCTAAGAGATTGATTGGAAGGCATTTCAGTGATGCCACTGTTTATAATGACATCAAGTTGTGGCCTTTCAAATTAATTCTAGGCCTCGGTGATAAGCCCATGATTGTTGTTAACTACAAAGGTGAGGAAAAGTAGTTTGTTGCAGAAGAGATCTCATCCATGGTGTTGATGAAGATGAGGGATATTGCAGAGGCCTATCTTGGTATAAAAATAAAGAATGTCGTGGTTATTGTTCCTGCATATTTCAATGACTCCCAGAGGCAGGCCACCAAAGATGCTGGCATGATTGCTGGATTGAATGTGATGAGAATTATCAATGAGCCCACTGCTGCTGCTATTGCATATGGTTTGGACAAGAAGGATGGCAGTGTGGGTGAGAAAAATGTGTTGATTTGGGTGGTTGAACATTTGATGTTTCACTTCTAACTATTGAAGAAGGTATTTTTGAAGTGAAGTCTACTATTGGAGACACCCATTTGGGTGGCGAGGATTTTGATAATGGGATGGTTAACCACTTTATACAAGAATTCAAAACTTTAGTCAGAAATCTCTTCAAAGGAACAAGAGTAGAAGGAAAATTAAACTCTTACCAGCTTGGCTCCAGATCGAATAGAGGTTTCGTCAGATAAGGAACATGTGTCCCTTAATACAACTCATGCGCATGGAGGCGAATCAAACACATACATTGCTATAGACAGATCATTGGAAATTAGGAATTATTTGTGCTTTCAATATAAATCAGTTTGGATTACTATTATGATTAGTTAAAGATGGTTGATAATTAGTTTACTTTCAGTTAGGTGTTAGAATCCAACAATGACGATTCATCTTCTCAAGACAGAAGAGTTATATAAAATAATGATCGATTTTATAAAAGCAGGAGGGAGGAGGGGAAACTCTTTTGAAGAGGGATCCTATTAAATGTGGAGATATTCTGAAAACCTGGAATGGAGTAATGTAGGAGAGATGTGTTCACTTGATATGTGAGATTCATCACAATCAATTCTTTCAGTATGTTCTTTGTTTTGTCATTTTCATATTGTCTATATATTCCTTTATCGACTGAGTTAAAATTTGTTTGGAATTCATTTTACATGCTCCTTACACACAGTTGATAGGTGTTTTGTTTCGATGGTGACTAATCAGAATTCACTCAAGATAAGTGCTCTATATCTAGTTATTAGCCTCCAATCTTTTTCCTCTAAAGTTTTAGTGAAAATTCATCCTTTTTAGATGCTTTCACTGTGATGGTGTTTTCCTTTTCTTTTTCTGCTACTATATCATGATTATCATTTGTTGAAATATAGACTTACTTTCCCTCATTTCCCTCAAGTGGAAAAATCACTGCCATTATCCCTTTTCTTTGGTTTTCACTTGACTCCATCACCCAATAGGCCCTTTTCAAATCTGTGCAACCACCAAACTTATCAAAATATCTTGTCTTATAAAAAATCTGGCCTTCTTACTCCTGCTTACTAAATATTCTTTTAGTAAAGAACCTTACTTATTGAGAAAACCCTATCTGAGTGTATTAGGTCAGAAACACACTCTATTTCAGTTTTAAGATTGGCTTGTTGCAACCCAAGTCAAGCTCCGAACAACAAATAAAGTTTTTTTTTTTTTAAATGTACTAAGGCTTGGATCTATTATAGCTTAGAGTTGACTCTTGCAACAACATTTTTTTGGCACCGTTGTCGGGGACGAGGACGAAGTTACCTTCCTTGGGATATGACAAATATTCGGCTCCATCTCTTGATGGTGAACAAGGGATATGCGTTCGATTGGCTGTGATTGTTCACCTGGTGACTCCTTGGTTCGTAGACTCTACATGTTTTTCGTTGGCAACTCCACTTGTCTCAAATGTTGAATTTGTTCGCTGCTTGGATCACTGTAAGCACTTAGTGACGAGGTTTAGAGTTTTTGAGAATGATTGGATATCACCCAATTGATGAAGGAACGTGGTCTACTGTTCTTGGCACTTTACGGGAAAGTACCATCCCTAGATGGAGCCTATGTTGTAACAGATATTGGAAATTATTCTACTTAATGTATTTGAAGCAGACCCCCAATCCTTAGAATCGAGGTCCGCATAGGATATTTACTACAACCACATCGAGGGTTAACCAACCCCTTCATTTAAGCCACAAAGGACTTCGGATTTTGGGGTTTTGTGATTCCTAATGTCGAGCTCCTCGACTCTTCCACCTACCGAAACCCAAAATTTTGATACGCTGAAATATCTGACCACGTTCTACTCCTGTATCGGGTTTTTCACCTTTTCGAGGTTTCAGAATTTGTGAGTTCGTGAATCCTAATCTAGAGATTCTGGCGCCCTATCCTCTACTAATCTCGAAACTCCAAAATGATATCTCCAATGGGATCAACGGCTATAAGCCTCCCTTCGATCTGACGTCCCATGTGATTTCAGACTTTTGGGTACTGGGAGTCCAAGACTCTCGATCCCAGAACACTGTCCTCTCGGGTTCCCGAACCCCGAAACACCAAATTGCCGAAACGTCCCTTCACACTATTTCGTGTTTCGCAACTTCGGGGGTTTTCATGTGTAGAGCCCGAATTCTTGTTCAATGGAAATGTCGAAATCCCGATTCCTGAAATGCCAAAATATCACTTCAAGGATTCTTTGGGTTTCGCAACTCCAAGTTTTCCAATACAAACGCCCCTAATTCCTTTTCGTCAAGACTTCTAGTATTCCGATTCCTGAATTACCGAAATCCCGAAACTCACATTAAGTTCTGTCGCGACTTGCGACTTCAGGTCTCCCACACCGCTGTGTCCCAATTTTTTGTCCTCAGGACCTCTGAAATACTAAACTCTAAAATTCCGAAGCACCAAAATTTATGCTCTTCGCCTTCACATGCGATAATCCACTTCGCGCTTCAGGAGTTCGAGTGACCAAGGGTTCCTCCCACACTTCAGACTTACAACTTCCGAAATGTCAAAATGATCTGACAACTCCAACAGATCAAGATCAACGACCCATGTTGATTCTAGGTACCCAAGTGACGGGTTCGTCTACCCTTATCCACCTTGCAACTTTTATAGATCCTACGGTCCTCGCTGTTTCAGGGATTCTCCACAGAGAATTTCGACTGTCCAATTTCTCCCCTTGAATACTTCGAAAATGCCACTCCTCCTGAGTTTTCTTGGAACTTTGAGTCCCCAGAGGACTCCTGCACGCACTCTTTATGGAAATACTTCAAATATTTCTAAGTATTTGAATCTCCCGACTCTGTGCAACTCCTCTGCAACAACAGTCCTTCAACTCTCTACCTTAGCTGATAAGTTCTAAGGTCTCGACCAGCCTGCGCACACCTTGCACAACTTTTGTGCTTTGCTTGCAGTTCTACGGAATTGAGAACAATGGTATCCCTCCTAAGCTTCCAGAGACAAACTATGAACCTTGTCAACGCACACCTTGTGGACATTTCACATAAGCATATCATTCAGCATGTACATACAAAAAGCATTATAAAACCATGAATCTGAATCAAAGCTTTTTATATTAATTCAGAACTTTTGTACATGGGTACTTCTCTTCAAATATCTACTACAACTCCTCTATGCTAATGTGATTAATCCTACACTCCCTTATTGATACAATGATACAAAATATGAGGGTGTCTATAGTCGTTTTCCCTCTAGCTCCTAAAACTGTCTAATCTAGAATTTAAATCTACCTACTTTCATTAACTGGGCATAAATGCCTCTACATCCTACAGATGAGAGCAGATTGCTCAAGATCTATTTACAATATGGAAGTACTCCTTATTTTAACTATTACATTAATATTTGCAAATTTAAACTTTCAAAATCATTTTCAACATGGGAAAAATGCGTTGGCGTTTGTCCTAGCCGTCTTCCACCTCCACGCTCGCTTTTCTTCTTACGATGCTCCTGCATCAGTCTTTATGAAAAATGTGTTTGAGGATTGCAACGAGCTTATTAATCAACTAGGGATCTCAAATCCAAATTACCTCTAACTTGCATCATATTGTTGAAGACATTGTAGGGCCTTTTTGGAAGAAAGTTCATGTTCTAGGTCTCTCACTGTAAGTGTAACATCTCTATTTTAAATGCATCACAATAACACTTGCAATATGCAGATGCTTCTAATATATCATTATTTCCACAAAGGCAAGCAAATGGTGTAGAATTTATTTCTACCTATTTTCAACCACAAATATTTGAATGAGGACAGTCACATGACTACTTCGTCCAGTTGCTTTTGGAATCTTTGAACTTTGCCTCCGCTACCTATTGAGATTTGGCCAAGTGTCCTTTCCTATTGGAGGATTTGTTTCTGTTGGCAGTAGAGGATTTTATTTCAGATCATTTGAACCTGTTAAATAAACAAAAAGAAAATTTACAATATCAAGAAATGCCAATCAGAAAATTTTAAAGCAGGGCAGGAGCTCCTTGGCGCAACAATAGGACTCTCATCCATTTATTTCCGAGGTTTTATGTTAAAGTAATGTTGTTTGACTCCGCCTTTTAAATGAATAGGGACAATGGAGGCTGCTATAGAGTAATTATTTTCAGCTGCTAATGATGCTAAGTTATATGGAGAAATGTACAGGAAACCTGCTAGGCTTGTGATTAAAATGATGAAAATATTCCCTGCATGGAAGCAACACATCCAAGGTGGGATGCATTATTGACAAACTTTTAAAGGATAAGTTGCAACACCTTGCTAGACAACAGTCTAGTTTTCTTGATTCTCCTTCTCTCACTGTAAAAGACCGAGTATTAGCATTGCAAGAACTTCAGAGAAAACATGATGAACTTGAAGAAAAATTCTTCAAGGAAAGAGCAGCACTGGAAACTTAATATCAGAAGTTGTATGATCCACTATATTCAAAGCGATTTGAAATTGTAAATGGTATCATTGATGTTGAAGGAAAGGACGAGCCAGAGAATAATACTACAATTGATGAGAACAAAGAAGAAGAGAAAGGAGTTCCCGAGTTTTGGCTCACTACAATAAAGACCATCAAAGCGCTTTTGGTACAGATAACAGATCGTGATGAAGATTCTCTGAAGTATTTAAAGGATATGAAGTGTTGCAGAATTGATAACCACCAAGGGTTTCAATATTGATTTTTACTTTGACACGAATCCCTTTTTCAAGAATTTTGTGTTGACAAAGACCTACCACATGATTGATGATAACGAACACATTCTAGAGTGGGAAATAGGGACAGAGATTGACTGGTAGCCGGGAAAAAATGCGACACAAAAGCTTATGAAGAAGGAGCCAAAAATGCAAAACCTGTGAAAAAAATAGAACAATGTGAAAGGTTCTTCAATTTCTTTAGTCCACCACGAGTTCCAGAAGATGACGAAGAAATCGATGAAGAAACCGCTGAGAACCTTCAGGAACTGATGAAGCAGGACTATGACATTGGTTCAACTATCAGGGATAAAATAATTCCACATGTTGTGTCATGGTTTACTGGAGAGGCTTTCCAACTAGATGACTTGGAGGATGCTAACGAGGAAGACGGAGATGAAGATGAGGACAAGGACAAAGAAGAAGATGAAAGCCACATCAACCTACACACAAGAAAGGCAGTATTGTTCAAAGAAGTGGACCAGCTAGAGAGCAGCCTCCTAAGTGAAAACAACAATAAATCATCGAATACATTACAACACATGCTGCATGCACGAAACACCATGACGAGCACCCCCACAAAATTTAAATCATGCTATTTTAGGAATTTGACCATCGTCTGAAAAACAACATTATGCCACTTCCTCCGAAAGCTCGAAGGTCAAAATAATGGTTCCAATCACACCCATCGCGCTGATGGGTAGGGTTCTGTTTGTCAATTATAAATATAATAGTCGTATTCAGACACAACCAACAAGGGAGAGGGCCCTGCGATTGGTATAGAACTTGGTATGACGTATTCGTGCATTGGGGTGTGGCAGCATGACAGAGTGGAGATCATTTCCAAATCAAACAATTCCCTTCTATTTGGGTTTCACTTATACTGAGCGCATCATTGGAGACGCTGTAAAGAGTCATTTTTCCATGAATCCCACCAACATCATTTTTTATGCTAAGAGATTAATTGGAAGGCGTTTCAGTGATGCCATTGTCCAGAATGACATCAAGTTTTGGCCTTTCAAATTAATTCTAGGCCTCGGTGATAAGCCCATGATTGTTGTTAAATACAAAGGCGAGGAAAAACAATTCACTGTAGAAGAGATCTCGTCCATGGTGTTGATGAAGATGAGGGAGATTGCAGAGACCTATCTTCGTATACAAATAAAGAATGTCATGGTTACTGTTCCTGCATATTTCAATGACTCCTAGAGGTAGACCACCAAGGATGTTGGCACGATTTATGGATTGAATGTGATGAGAATTATCAATGAGCCCATTGTTGTTGCTATTGCATATGGTTTGGACAAGAAGGCTGGCAGTGTGGGTGAGAAAAATGTGTTGATTTGGGTGGTTGAACATTTGATGTTTCACTGCTGACTATTGAAGAAGGTATTTTTGAAGTGAAGTTTACTACTGGAGACACCCATTTGGGTGGCGAGGATTTTGATAATAGGATGGTTAACCACTTTATACAAGAATTCAAAAATTTAGTCGAAAATCTCTTCAAAGGAACAAGAGTAGATGGACAATTCAACTCTTACCAGCTTGGTTCCAGATCGAATAGAGGTTTCCTCAGATAAGGAACATGTGTCCCTTACTACAACTCATGCGCATGGAGGCGAATCAAATGCATACACTGCTATAGACAGTTCGCTGGAAATTAGGAATTATTTGTGCTTTCAATATAAATCAGTTTGGATTACTGTTATGATTAGTTAAAGATGGTTGATAATTAGTTTACTTTCAGTTAGGTGTTAGAATCCAACGATGACGATTCATCTTCTCAAGACAAAAGATTTATATTAAATAATGATCGATTGTACAAAAGCAGGAGGGAGGAGGGGGAACTCTTTTGAAGAGGGATCCTATTGAATGTGGAGATATTCTGAAAACCTGGAATGGAGTAATGTAGGAGAGATGTGTTCACTTGATATGCGAGATTCATCACAGTCAATTCTTTCAGTATGTTCTATGTTTTGTCATTGTCATATTGTCTATCTATTCCTTTATCGATTGAGTTAAAATTTGTTTGGAATTCATTTTACATGCTCCTTACACACAGTTGATAGGTGTTTTGTTTTGATGGTGACTAGGTAGAATTCACTCAAGATAAGTTCTTTGTATCTAGTTATTAGCCTCCAGTCTTTTTCCTCTAAAGTTGTAGTGAAAATTCATCCTTGTTAAATGCTTTCACTGTGATGGTATTTTCCTTTTTTTTCTACTATATCATGATTATCAATTGCTGAAAGATAGACTTACTTTGCCTCATTTCCCTCAAGTGGTAAAATCACTTCCATTATCCCTTTTCTTTGGTTTTCACTTGACTCCATCGCCCAATAGGCCCTTTTCAAATCTGTGCAACCACCAAACTTATCAAAATATCTTGTCTTATAAAAAATCTGGCCTTCTTACTCCTGCTTACTAAATATTCTTTGAGTAAAGATCCTTACTTATTGAGAAATCCCTATCTGAGTGTATTAGGTCAGAAACACACTCTATTTCGGTTTTCAGATTGGCTTGTTGCAACCCAAGTCAAGATCCGAACAACAAATAAAGGTTTTTTTTTAAATGTGCTAAGGCTTGTCTCTATTACAGCCTAGAGTCAACTCTTGCGACAACACTAGTTATGATCCCTGGAAGGAAAATGGGTCAAAAATAAGTTCTCAAACAACCCCAATAGGGAGGAAATTGATACCTTATCCCCAGTATGGTCGCCAATCTGTTGTGTCCTTTTCGTCACTCGAATGAGCAAAATAAGGGCACTTGCAAGTCTAGTTGGGCCTGCTGAGTCAAAAGACTCAATCACATGACATAAACAAACAACTAAGCTAAAAAAAACTAAAGAAAAAAAACTAAAATGCATGAGGAAATTAGAACCAAAATCAATCAAACAAATGACCAATAATAATGCCACCACTAGAGAAATGTATTAGTGGGAAAACACCACAGAGAAAGGGAGACTTATGGATCCCCTCTTCCTCCTTGGGAGGGATCTTGAGTCCCCTATGTGAGAGCTCTTCTTAAAAATGGTAAACTAGAAAGAAAATGGTGAAGAAATCTAAGCTTATTCCCTCAAGAGGTGAGGTGAAAAGCTTATTGAGATGATGCTAGTATGCTCCAAGAAGAAAAGAGGTTTCTTTGTAGGAGAATAGAGGTAGCATAACAATACAATGAGATTTTTGAATTCTTAGTGCACCCATGGCCTCTTTGTATAGCAAATATTTGAGGCAATATCCAACCAGTATTTAGTGTGAACAAGGGGCCCTTTAGGGCACCCTTAGGTCTTTGACAAGCCCCCCATTCGGATTGAACTCAGATTTGAAGGTCAAATCAACTTGGGAGATGGTCCAGAAGTGGGTGAGAGGCCAATAAGAACCATAAATGTGTCATTCATGGGAGTGCGTGGCTTTTCTCGTACACAGTTGCACATCGAGCACATGTGTGATTTTTCATATTTTTTATCCTACACACGTGCATGTGTTTCCTTTAGTGTTTCAACACATGTCAATTTTTTGACAAGTTGTGTAGTTTGTGCCTTTTGGAAATGCATTTTTGGGGCTGCAGGTGAACTAATAGATGTTTGGAGATGTTGGATTCTTATAAGCATTTGCAGATGAAATTTCAATGATAACACTGGGCATGAAGGATGTTGCTCCATAAAATACTTGCGTATTTGATGATTTGTCTTAATTTGGAAGCATTTCCCCGATAGATAAGGGATACAAAGATCCACTATATGAAAAATAGCCAACATTTCCTTTTCATAGATTTTTTGGCCCAAATTTTACTTTGACAATTGTTTGCTAGTAAAGGCCAAAGGCAAGCCATATTGCATAAGGACTGCTCCAATTCCTCTCCCTGAAGCATCACATTCTAGGAAAAAGGTCTTTGTGAAATGAGGAAGGGACAGGACATGAGTGGTGCACATAACCTCCTTCAAGGATTGAAAGGCTAGATCAACTACGGGATTCCAGGTGAAATAATTATTTTTAAGGAGATCAGTGAGAGACACCACAATCTTTCCATAATTATTAAAAAACTTGCAAAAATAGCTTTTTAAACCTAGAAAACCACATAATATTTTGAGAGTATTTGGGCAAGGCCAATCCTGCATAGCTTCAATCTTCTTAGGATCCACCCTGACACCTGCCTTGCCAACAATATGAACCAAGTACTCGACTTTCGAGGGTCCAAAATCACATTTAGATTGTTTGAGGAAAAATTGGTGTTGAGAGAGTAGATTAAGAACTCGATCCACATGATCAAGATGGGTTGTCCAGGTTTTACTATAGATGATAATATCATCAAAGAAAACTAAGAAAAAATGACGGAGAAAAAGACAGAAGACATGATTCATAAGGCTTTGGAAAGTGGAGGGAGAATTACACAAGACAAAAGGCATGATTTGGAAATGAAAAGGTTTGTGTATACAAATTTGCAAGTGAAATATGTATGTTCCTTAGGAAATTGGATCAAGTTGCAAGCACATAAACTTAATGATTTTTTTACTTAAAATAAACAGCATAAACAAACATAAACAACTATAAAAAACAAGAACATAACAAAACAAAATGATAAAGGATTTCACCCCTCTCTTGGGCTACATCTCCTAGTCCATCTTCGAATGGATCATTTTCATTGAATTCTCAAAGTTTTAAAATCAATGATTTACAATGCTCCGAATGCAAAATAGATTGCTCCAATGTCTCCAGAATTTCCAAAAACCCCTAGTTGGGCTCTTCGTGAACCTGGTTTGGCCAAAAATTGAGAAAAATACACTTCCTGGAAATTTTTCCCAATAACTTGATGTACCTTCTTGCAAAAACACACCTTTATGTGAATGAACCTGGCTCTGCGTGTTTTCCCATGCCTAAACCCAACATGCACGTTGTTCTGCAATTCAGGTAAATTTATCGCATTGTTAGGGGGGATAAGCGACTTTATCGGTGGAGTTTTTGGTCGTGTGGCCCCATGTGGTCAACTGTCGACCTATAAATTTGCACCCGTTTGTCTTGACCATTGGTTCCCATGCTCTTGTCGTATGGAGGTATGGTGTAGTGACCATGAGATGGGAATAAGCCCCAACCCTTTTCCGCCCGCTCTAACCAAGGTTCAACTTTAAATAACAGTTTGATATATAGAGGTTAAGTAAAAAGTGTAGGCAGGCTGGTAGCCTGGACTTTGCAAATAATTCCCCCCCCCACAGAGGTTGGGGGTTCCACCCCTATGGAGCCCATAAATGTTTTAACACATCAACCAAATATGGAGTGCCACGTGGCACCCTTTCATTCACACACATACAATAACACGTGTCAGTCCAGGATTGGTCCATGTAATACCACTTACCAACTCAGCTGTCAAATCACCTGTCCATGTCAGCCTATATAGTCGTACGGTCAGCTGCCACATGGCCTGTACGGACTGTATAGTCAACATTTTTTTTCATGTTTGGGAAAATGGACAGAACACGATATCTCTCTCATACAAACTCTGTTTGAGCCCGTTCAAGTTGCGTTGGGATCATGAGGATGTGATCGACGCAATGAATTCATTTTCTAGCAATTCCTAGAACTTTTATTTTTGAGCATTTTTTTTATCCTTTGGATCACTCCTCCCCATTGGGAAGATTTTAGACCTCCAAAAGAATAGTTTCAGTCAATCTAAATATGAGGTTACAATTTCCTCACCTTTCCAATCTCAATCCATTTAGATTTTCTTGGATTTGTGCATTTAATACCAACATGAAGGTACTCCACATTCCCTCATTTTGAAGTTCTTATCTTTCTGTCAAGAATTGTATCCTCATGCAACCTGAAAGATATTCTGGCGAGAGGTCATCTATGGAAGGAATATGAACATGATCTCCTTGATTATCAATCAAAGGAGGCTTATACAATCTCAAATTATCAACATTAACAATTGCATACATTTGCATATAATGAGGCAAATCCAAATGGAAGACATTATTACCAATCTTTTCAAGAATCTTGAAAGGTCCATATCTAATTGGTTTAATATTTTTACCTTCTCCTTTAAGTCTCTCATTGCTAGTGTAACTCCAAACTTCCTATCCAACTTGGAAACTTTGATCAACATGATTATTTTCATGTCTTGTCTTGTACTTGGCTTGTCTCTTTTCTAACTGTTCTTGTATCATTTGATGCACCAATTGAATTTGTTCAATGAACTTCTTTCATCTATTAATGTCATAATGATCATCAATAGAAATATCCTTCCCAAAGATAAAATCTAAAGGCTATTTTGGCAAATAACCAAAACATTCCTCAAATGGATAGGTTTGAATTGAAGAATTCTTAGCCCAGTTATAAGTATGTTGAATGTAGTGTAGGTGCTCATCCCAAAGCTTAGGATGTTTGTTGCAATAACCACGAAGAAGATGTACTACTGTTCTATTCACCACTTATGTTTGACCATACTTTTGTGTTGATACTGAGAGGGGGTGAATCGGTATCAAGTACAATTTAAAACCTTTTTCAACTTATACTTAAACCATTCAACTATATCCAATGATCAATGAACAATAGTATAAGAGTGACACCAATACACCATAATACACCATGCACAATATATGAGAAATAATCAATAGTTATTGTTCAAGGGAAGTAATGACTTCCAAAGGTAGCTACAACTTCCAAATGTAAAGGGAGGGATAAAACTCCAAGAGGAAGATACAATCCTCCAGTATCAAGAGAGAGTTGAACTCTCCATCCTTTCCCCTTCCTTTCACCCAAGAATATATGAGAGATAATAAAAATTTACATTAAATCATCACCATCAACCAATCATTAAATAGAACCTGATAATGTTTCCTGAGACTTCTTCAATTTATGCAATTCTTCAATTGTTGGAGCACTCTGATCCTGTAGAGAATATTACTTAATGTATTCTCTGAAACTCCTCCAATTTTCACTCCTTTAATCCTCCCCAAAAAGAGGTTATAGAAAGAATGGTAGACTTTATTCAATTCTGGTTTATTTAAGAGAGTGAAATTGCACAGAATGCCCCACGCTAAATAATTAACATATGATTCTGAAACTCATACACAAGAAACTAAAGTCCTTACTATTTCTAATGAAATTTTTCCCACTTCATTTGGATTCTCGATGAAGAGATTATGACTGTTTTACCTAGAACACCTGATTATTGACTAGCTTCAGGACTGGTCACAAACCCTATCTTCCACAGAGTGTATCTGCATAATTATAGCGAATCAAGAGATAAATTTTTTACCAGAGGTACCTTGATATGTCTTCTCAATACCATAGCGATTGCACCATATGAACTATTCTATAAAAAAAGTTATAGAAAAAATGGTAAGATGACCTGAAAATAACATACCTTATAACACATCACCAAAAGACTTCATCCTCCCTTGAAATCCAACCTTCTTTACTTCTTATTTCCTATGAAATTCAACTTGTGTCAAATGAATGTATAATGATGTTTATTTATACCATTTATGTCACTTTCTTTTAACATTAAGGCCAACCTGACACTTTCTTATATTGTAATTCTTTTCTTTAATTATCTTCAGGGCCTACATGTACTTCCTTCTTCAATTCACTTTGTCATCTTCAAAAATTCATTTCTCCTCAACCACGAGGATCCACATGACATGACACATACCACTGGAAACAACATGATGTATACTATACATCCATGGGTGTTGTATCTGCATGTTCATTTTCCTTCATGTCCAAATACCTTCATCAATCTTGCGGTCCAAAACCCATGACTAAGGTTAACATCAAAGACAACAACCAATCTTCAAACATTTTGTGGATTAAATGTTATTCTCTTTTTCAACTTGGTGTCCATGATTTCCCATAAGCTTGACCAAAAGTTCCCAATAAATCGAGAATCTTGATAAAAAATAATAGATTTGGGCAACCCAATGTCGATTAAGGTTGGTTGTCATTGATGTTAACCCTTGAAGAAAGACCCGTAGCACCAAGGTTTGGGTAATGGACCCAATATTGTTTAATGTAAATATGACTCATTATTGTTTTGTCATTGTTGATAAGAAGTAAATATGGATGAACTCCAAAGTGGTCCCCTTATGGTGAAAGCCCTCATGGGAAGACGCTTTGTGGAGTAAGAGAACCCATTCTTAATTGTGGAATAATGAGATGAAGGAAAGTGATTTTGTCAGGGAACATATCCTATATGGATAGTGCTTATAATTTAATTTTTGTTGGTATGTGGAACGTCACATAATTCCTCACGGTTAGAGAGTTATGGCCATGAGAAGTTGGAGACCCCAGGTTTGGGTAATGGACCCAAGTTTGTTTGATGGGTAACATTATGAGTTACGATATATTTTCAGATAATAATATTCTATATGGATATTACATGTCATACCATTTTTTTTGGTATGTATAACATCACATAACTCTTCACGGTTTGAGAGTTATGGCCTTACAAAGTTGGAGGACCCTCATATGTCATCTAGAAGCCCCAAAAGGTCAAAGTAATCAAAGTGGTTTAAGAGATTTTAAAAGGTAAATAATAAAGTGAATTGATGAATGTATTATAATTGAAAGTGAATACAAAATAAATTATTTCAATAATAAATTTAATGGAGAAATTAGAAGTGGACCCAACCCTAAAATAAGGAAAGTGGGCCAAGTGACATAGAAGATGTTTTTAAGGAAGCTACTTGGAGAGTATAAATAAGAGGCACGGCTCTCTCATTTGAATTACACTTGAGCATATTGAATATATATATGTTTCTAAGGTAAAAAAGGATATCTAAACTGGAATTCTGAGTGAAGGTGAAGAGAAGAAAGCCGAAATGCAAGGAAGGATAAATTCTTTTGATGGTGCTTTCTAAGGTATGTTATTTACAGGTCATCTCACCATTTTCGTTATAATTTTTTTTCTATAATGATTCAGACCTTGAAATTTCTATTCAAGTGAGAAACCATATCCAAGTATCTATAAAACAAAATTCATCTTGTGGGTCTTTGTATTTTGGGAGCTACACTCTGTGGAAAATAGGGTTTGTGGCCAGTCCTGAAACTAGTCAAAATCAGGTGTTTCAGGTAAACACGTCATAACTTCTTCATAACAGATCTAAATTTAGTGAAAACAAATGTGTTGGTTAGGTTATAGTCTATAGTATTCTATGTAACATTTTCAGATCAATTTATCAAATATGTTTTGCGGGGCATTCTCTACAAGGTCGCTCTCTAGAATAAGCCTGAATTCAGCTCCAAACATAAAAATGTCATAACTTCTTCATAACATATCCAAATTCAGTGAGACCAAATGTGTTGGTTAGGTATAGTATTTATTATGTTGTGTAATAGTTTCAAATAATTTCATCAAATATTTTGTGTGGGGCACGCTCTACAAGTTCTCTCTCTAAAATAAGCCAGAATTCAACAAGGTATGTCATTTTTGTTATAACTCATTTTCTGAGAGGTTTCAAGTAGTGAAACTTGGAGGAATTGCATAAAACACACTAAAGAAAATTGTGTATCAGTTTCATATCTTTATACATTACAGGTTCAAAGTTATGATTACTTCAAGTTAGGGTTGTTGACTAATCCAAAACTAGGCATGTGAGACTAAATAAAAGTTTGATGAAAATGCCAGTCTCTTTTTTTTAAAGTTAAGGAAGGTTTGAAGGAATGTGATCATATACACCAGGTCTATTATAGAGCTACAAATCAGATTTAAATGATGAAATTGATGAGGGATTTTGGTTGTGGTACATGTTGAGTACATGGTTGAGACAAGTAGTTGATGAGTTGGCACATACATGAGGTGTATAGTTGATGATGTTGGTACATATTTATGAGTCATAGTTGATGAGTAGTTGACACATGATTGGTACATACTTTGTACATGGTTGGATGCACTTGTTTATGGTACAGGTTGATTATAGATTGGTGCATGGTTGATGCACTTGTTTATGGTACAGGTTGATTACAAGTTGGTGCATGGTTGATGCACTTGTTTATGGCACAGGTTGATTACAGGTTGGTGCATGGTTGATGCACTTTTTTATGGTACAGGTTGATTACAAGTTGATGTTGGTAAATATTTAATAGACAACGAATGGAAAATGTTTAACAGACAGTGAATGCTTGTCATTGATGGCAAGTACAACAGTGAAGATGCCATGAGTACAGGAAGTTTGTAATCGATAGGAAAACAGAAGATAAGTTCAAGAAGGTCAAATGATCGAAGGGGAATGAGAAAAGGAAATGCAACATTGATCGAGTGATCGAAGACTTGTAAATTTTGAGAAGAACTACTGATCGTTGGATCCCATCCAAAATTCCCGATGTAAGCTGAGCCGTCAGATCAAAGGTTGGATCTAGACCGTTGATTCCAGTCCTTGTCGGAGTTTCGGGGATCGAGAGTTGGACATGTCAAAGATTATTGATATCAGGAATCGCGATATGCGAAATCACGATGTAATCTGAGCCGTCAGATTAAGGTTGAATCTGGACCATTGATTCCATTCCTTGTCGAAGTTTCGGGGATCGAGAGTTGGACATGTCAAAGATTATTGACATCAGGAATCCCGATATCGCGATATGCGAAATCGTGATGTAATCTGAGCCATTAGATTAAGGTTGAATCTAGACCATTGATTCCAGTCCATGTCGGGGTTTTGAGGATCTCGTATTGGAGATGTCAAAGAAACAATGCAACAAAAATGTCGATTTCGCAATATGCGAAATTGTGACTTAATCGTAGTCGTTGAAGCAAGATCATATCTGGATCGTTGATCCAACTCCCTATCGGAGTTTCGTGAATCACAACATCAAGAGGAAAAGAAAACAATGAAACAAGAAATGCGAAATCGCGATTCAATCGCAGCTGTCAAGTCAAGATCAAATCTGGACCGTTGATCTAACTCCATATCGGAGTTTCGCGAATCATGACATGGAGAGGCAAAGAAAACATTGCAACATGAATGTTGAAATCGCAATTCAATCACAGCCATTGAGTCAAGATCAGATCTAGACTGTTGATTCAACTTCTTTACGGAATTTCATGGATTGGTATTTGTAAGTGACAAGAACATTGAACATCAGGAATGTCAAATTCGTGATATGCAAAATTGCGGAATGATATGAACCATCAGATCAAGTGTTGATCGGAGGGTTACTGTTCTCTCTCACAGTTAACTCCTCAGTTACGAATCTATTAGTGAAACGGATTCATGATTGCGAATCTGTTGGCATTTTAGTTGCTCGGACAGTTGTCTTCCTGTTGCCTAAGGAGATGGGAAGTTGAACCACCGTGAAGGTGCATAAAAGAAAAGGAAAAGACAGCGTGTGGTTGGTTGTTCTGTATGAGAAAAAGAATGAAACTGTAAGAAAAGGAAAATCAGAGAATGCACAGGAGGAGATTGAGCATATGTGCAGTGTGAGATGAAACGCAGAGTAGAATAACAGAACAAGTTGAAGAAGAGAAGAATGAGAGAATGAGTTGATGCAGAGCATACCTGATGAACAGACAGAGGAAGAGAAGAGCAACAGAACATTGTGTAGAAGACTAGATTTACAGAACAAAGAAAGATTGGTAAGAACGGATTTATCTGTAAAGTTGATTGTTTATTTAGTCATTAATATTCAAGGGAGGTTGGGAGGTGCTCGGGAGGACTGTAGTCCTCAGAGGTTCAAGTGGGAGCTTGAACACAGGAAGTTGTAGCTTCCATCTGGTTGCAGCCAGAGAAACCAGGGTGGCAGGGTGGTGCTAGGGAGAACAAGTGTTCTCTTTTATACAGGTTGGATCCTGTGTAACTGGAAGTTGGTGCTTCCGTCCAGTTGGTGCTGGAACATATAGGGATTTGGTGCTTTCTTCTAGTGGGTTCTAGAGAAACAAGGGAGTTGGTGCTTCCTTCTAGTGGGTGCTAGAGAAACCAGAGAGTTGGTTCTCTCAAACAAGTTGCAGCTTGTAAAACAGAGGTAGCAGCCTCACATTGAGTTGGTGCTCAATTAAAGATGATGTACAGAACTTAAAATATTGCCTATAATTTCGAAGAAGAAGAGGTTTTCTCCCTTTATGGGTTTCCTCATGAAAATATGTCTCTGTGTATACCTTATGTGTGACTGATGCTTTTTACTTTTACTATCCATATGTTGTATAATGTTAATGATCACTTGAGGAAAGATTAATAATATCTTAATAGACTTAAAATGGTTTAAGCTCAAAGACAACTAATTCACCCCCCCTTCTCAGTTGTATTAGTAATTTCAACAATTGGTATCAGAGATGGTTCCTTTGATTCAAAGGTATATCTGTAAGCTTAAACATGACAAGTCATGAAGGGACTTCAACCTCTAAGCCCCCTCTGTTTGATGGAACAAATTTTTCCTTCTGGAAGATTAGAATGAGAACATACTTAATGGCCTTGGGTGTTGATGTTTGGGATGTAGTAGAAATTGGATATACAAATCATGTTGTGCTATCCTCCAAGGATGATAAGTTAGAGTTTAGTTTTAATTCTAAGGGGATGAATTCTATCTTGAATGGACTTGTTGAAGCTGAGTTTGTAAAGGTGATGCATTTTGATACTGCCAAAGCAATGTGGGATAAACTTATTAACAGTTATGAAGGAAATGAGAAAGTAAAAGATGCCAAACTTCAAACATATAGATTGAAATCTGAACAACTAAAGATGAATGTGTTATCACTCCAAGAAACCCTCCGTGGTTGCAGACCAGAGGTGCTTGGTAACTTAAGAAATAAATGTTTTTAGTATTTTTCAGAGATGGATCAATGGGATAACTCAATTCAACTTATAGCATTTAGACATCAAAGTGAT